>JARYZH020000765.1:0-71440 GCA_030021035.2 Notholithocarpus densiflorus
TGTACCACCAAACAATAATAAAATGTCTCCCAAGCTATTGTAACTAACGCGGAATGAGGAAATACTATTTGCAAATAAGTTATAGGAGTTCTATATTAAGTAGAATTTCATTTACTTCAGTCTATCATTTTCCCTTTTTCTTTATTTAAATGAAATTGTGGAATGTTGGATAGTTATTTTTAGAGTTGTTTGAGTTCAGGCTTTTACTAAAAGCTACTATGATCTGGAGTGCTATTGTAGATAGTATTTGTTCTGTTACTGTAGCTGGGATATTTCGGAATAAAACAAAAATTGTTATTAAACTCTTTGTAAATTTTTTTTATTCTTCACCAAATATATGCTTGTGTTCATGATATGGTAACATTCAATTCATCTGCATGCATGTTTTTAACGCCAAATTAACTTGCTCTCATACTCTTCGACGTCGGTAAGATGTAAAACTCATAAAACGGACGCCATATATTCAAATTTGTTTCTCTAAATATTGTATATTTTTACTATAGATTTCTATTACAACTAAATTTTAATCACTTTTATTTTTAAAAATATAACACATATTATTGAAGTTGATTATTCCACCAAGGCAAAAATTAAGGTAGGAAATAAAAACCAATTACATAAATATTTTAGTAAACTTACTTAAATTTTCTTACTAAAATGAAGCAATTTCGGATGATTAATCTGCATATTGTAACAAATGATTAACAATGAAATTAAATGATTTCAAGTACCTAAATGGTTTTTTGCATTAAATATTGTCTTTTATCAATAATTTTGTAGCTCAATGACATAACACACTGTCATTTATTAAGAGAATCATAGTTCAAATCCTCCTAATGTTAACTATCAAATTATAAAAATAAAACTACTACTTTTTTAAAAACCTAAATTAAAAATTTTTCATTCAAAATGACAAATATTTACATTTTTTTTTTTTTTTTTTTTTTTTTTTTTGCGTTGGTAAAAGATAATTGAGTACGAATTAATCATAACTATTCAATCTAGGCCTGTGCATATACATAAAGTTTACATAAATAAAATTGAAAAATAGGAAAAATATTTTAAATATAATGGTATCCCTATTGATATAATCTCTTGTACACCCTTTACGTTTTAAATAATATTATTTTGATATCCAAAAAAACAGTAACAACATTCTCCAAAACCGTCTTACATAAAATATTACAAAATTATCAGTGCATTACATGGGCAACTTATTAGTATGTTATAATGGATCGGGAGAAGAGAAATAAAACAGGAAAAATTAAAAGAGTTATTGCACTATCAATTTGTGAATGAGTGGACTTGGTAAACCCGTACTATTTAGTATATATAATATAACTCTATAAGGATAACATAGTAAGAGCAAAGTACCATATTGTTAAGGTCCAAAATATCACAATGTTATGTCAAAACCCAAAACAACACAAAGGATTGAAATCTAGAAAACATTCGGGCTTTCAATAAAAAAGGAAAGGCCCAAATCCATTAAGGGTCCATAGGGAGGGACCCAAGCCCATGAATGGGCAAGCTTTGGACCTCACGAAACAAAGGAAAGAAGAAGTACAGCCCAGCCCTCAAAGGTAAGAAAATTGCTGAGGAGCCCGAGGAAAAAATTGGACCAGGACACCTGGGGATTCCTAAGAGCCTGGGATCCTCGGGATGTGCAGCAAGCCCAGGTTGGGACTGAGACAGTTCAAGGGGGCATGCCCAGAAACACGAAGAACGAGGGCAGATATGTCCCATCAGCCACCCAATGATGCTGTAAAAAGGATCAGAAGGCTTGGGAACCAACAACCTATGAATAAAGAACTGGTACCTCGGAAAACCCAGGAAGATGGACCATGAAGGAAGGTGGCTGGGGATCTTTCAGCCTGATGGAAAGGAATCAGCCCATTTGGGAAAAAAGTACAAAGGGGAAAGCAGCCAAAAGGTGGGTCTGAAAAGGTGGAATCTAAAAGCCTTGGAAAAAGAAAGATCAAAGGTTAGCCCTCTGGGACCCCCTAGAACGGGAAAGTCAGCTAGGGGCTTTTGAAGTGGGAACCTCAAAAGAGGGAAATAGTGAAGAATGATAAAAGGACCAGCCACCAATGTTTCTAACACAACATTGGTTCTGGTACTCAGGGGAGTAAATGAAGGGAATCAATGGTACCCCAGAAACCTTAGGATGGCACTATATAAGGAGGGGCAGCCAACAGTGAAAGGCATTCAGGAACAGTGAATTAGAGGGAAAAATCCTTGAGAAAGCTCTGTTAGAATTCAAAAAAGAGAAAAGAGAGGGAAAACACATCCGGGGTCCTCAAACAGCCACTAGAGAACACACTTGGATTCAAAGGGATTCAAACTTTGTAAGTCTTAGAGGCCTGAAGAGCCATCTAAGTCTGTGATTTTTGAACTTATTTAGACCTTGTAACACATCTTAGTGAGCATAATGTATTACAAAATTAAAAAAATAATGAAATATCCCATATTATCTTAAGGATCCCAACGTTTTATTTTACTTTTCTTCCTCATTATTTCGTTCTTTACTGTTCCTTGCTATTCAATGCGTATATATTTTTCTGTATGTTAGTATGTATGTGTTGTAGGATCCGTGTTTTGTGCACCACTTGGTTCAAAATCAGCCCAATTTAGTTGCGGTGAACCAATCCCAGTCCCTTAAAACAATAAGCATTGGGCCCAGGATCCCTGTCTGGCTACTTGGGCCTGTGTGCTGTTTAACAAAAAAAAAAAAAGGACCCACACATTAAGGCGACTTTGCTGGGGACTGGGCAAAGGAGAAGGAAGAAGCAGTCCTTTCGCAAAGCTTGGCTCCAAGACTAAGGAATAGCAAGGGTACCAACGTGCCACCCACGGCATCTGAGCCCGTGGGAGAGAATAAGGTAGCTTCCAGACAAAGAAATGAAGTACCTCTGGTGGAGCATGAGGTTGTCTTAGGATAGAGGCGTGAGGTGCAAGAGCTAGACCCTATTACCCGGATGGCAGAGATGTTGAAGGACCTTCAGCAGGAGATCCGTCTCCTCAAAGAGGGAAGAACCCAAGAAATCAGGGATAATGCTCCTCCTATGGTTAACCAAAAGAGGGCCCAGCCAGATGGAGGGTCAGCAGTAGGAGGGGGAGCCAACCCCTAGTATCTCACATTGGTGGATGTCAATGCCCTTCTTGAACAAGAAAGGGAAAAGCTCTCGGGGATCCCCAAGTAGTTCTCTCGAGATCCCCCATTTCCACCAGAATTCCTTGGCAAGCCCTACCCTAAGGGATATGAACCCCCATAGTTCCACCCTTTTGATGGAAGCAACAAAAGTTCTGTGAAACATGTGAGTAGATTCATTCACACCATGGGCCCTTATGCAGGAGACAAGGAGTTATGTCCAAGGGAGTTTGCTAAGTCCCTAGTGGACAGAGCATACACATGGTACACCACCTTGAGGCCTAGGTCCATCAAGACCTGGGATGAGATGATGGAGAGATTCTGCGCAAAGTATTATCCAGGTGAAGATAAAGTCACTTTCCAAAACCTTCAGATGGTAAAGCAAAGGTCTGGAGAGGATCCTGTCCAGTTCATCTAAAGATTTGAGGACGTTTCTTTGGACTACTATGGAGATCACAAAGAAAAGGAGCTCGTGGAGACCTGCATATCCAACATGCTTTTTGATTACAGGCTTAATCTCAAAAATCTATACATAACCCAGTTTGCTGACTTACTACAAAGAACTAGGAGACAGCGTTAACCATGAAAAAAAAGAGGGTACCAATATCCCAGGCCATGACAGCTTCAGTAGGAGAAAAGAGAAAGAGACCTGAAGGAAAAGTGACTGAGGAACCACCTGTGATCCTGTGTACTACAGAAGAATTAAATCATGTTCTGGATAAATGGATTGAAGACGGAATTGTTAGGCCATTCACTGTATCCAAGCCACCTACTGAGGAAGAAAGAAAGAATCCCTTGTTTTGTAGGATTCATAATTATGTCAAGCACTCTACTAAGGATTGTTGGACCTTCTGAAGGATTTTTCACAAAAAACTTAGGGAGGGGACCTTGGAGCTCACCCAACGGGAGCCTAAGGTGCAGAGGAACCCTTTACCCAACCACAAAGGAAAAGGAGTGGTGGCTGTGGTGATCCATGGGAACCCGGTAGAAGCAGAAGAATCTGAAGGATCTTTCCATCCAAGCACAGTTAGGACCCTTCAGAAGAGCCCCAAGTTCAGATCACCATTCAACCAACTGGGATTTGGGCCAGAAGCAAGAAGGATTGCCACAAAATCCCTCATGAGTATAGCAGCAGATTCAGGGGTAGAGTGTTTCACGACAGAATCCCATGCCAGCCAAGCTTACTTGGAGACAACCAATGCAACAACCTTCACGGATGAAGATATGGAAGTTGAACATCCAGACCATTGCAGACCCCTTTATTTAATGGCTACCATAAATGGTGTCCAGATTAGGAGAGCACTGGTAGATACAAGGGTGTCACTCAACCTCATTGCCTTAAGTACCCTTAAGGCTGTGGGCATGACTGGCAGGAGGATCCTAGGGGCTCCTGTGGAGATAATAGGATTTGGAGGGGGCAGCAGAATCAATTGAATGATATGTGCAGCTGGCCCTAGAGGTAGGCCTAATAGTAGCCCTAACCGTATTCCATATGATCAACTTAGAAGTTTCCTATCATATTTTGTTAGGACGCCCCCGGCTCCATAAGCACCGCCTCATTCCCTCCACGTACCATCAATGTGTCAAAAGGAGACTGAATGGGAGGCCCATAAGAATCCCTGCCAATCCAAACCTTTTCAGCCAAGGAGAGGTAAACTTTGTAAAAAAAATGTTTTATGACGAGTTGGGGCTGTATGACGGGAGTCCCACACCAGGGACACTAAGAGCACTTGTCTTAGAAGAAGAAGAAGGAGGAGGTACCCATGATCTAAGAAACCTCATGGACAGAAAATGGCAAAAGAAGGAGACCAGCTCCTCAAGATCTCGGGAGTGCGTAGTAGTCCGGGAACCCGGAGGAAGGTTAATATATCGCTTATGAAGGTGCGCGGGACCCGAATGCGTTGTACAGGAAGGTCCGGGACCACCAGATTGTATGATGGCTCAAGAAGAGATCCTGGAGGACCTAGACAAGGAAGCACAGATCTAGCCCGAAGAGGAATTGGAAGAAGTAAACTTGGGGGCTGGACTAAGATCCCCAAAGCCTGTTTTTATCAGTAGTCAGTTAACAGCACAAGAAAAAGAGCAGTTAGTAGCATTACTCAACATATATGTGGATGTATTTGCATGGACATACGATGAGATGCCTGGCCTGGATCCAAGGCTGGTAGTCCATTCTCTTAATGTGAACCCGGGAGTCAAACCGGTAGTTCAACTAGCCAGGGTCTTCCACACCGAGGTAGAGGCTCAAATAACTCAGGAAGTTGGGAAATTACTAGCAGCCAGGTTCATCAAGCCAATCCAGCATCCCAGATGGCTCTCCAACATAGTACCTGTGAAGAAAAAGAATGGCCAAATCCGATGTTGTGTGGATTTTCGCAATCTGAACAAAGTATGTCCGAAGGATGAGTTCCCCCTACCCAATATTGATCTCCTTGTAGATTCAGCCTCGGGAAACTCCATGTTTTCGTTTATGGATGGATATAGTGGGTATAGCCAAATTCGGATGGCTACCAAATATGCAGAAAAGACGGCATTCAGGACCCTGATTGGAAACTTTTATTACATTATGATGCCCTTTGGCCTTAAAAATGTGGGGGCCACATACCAGTGAACCATGACAGCCATCTTCCATGATATGATGTACAAGGAAATGGAAGATTATGTAGACGACATCGTGGTAAAATCAAAAACCAAGGCAAGACACTTCCAAGTACTTGAATGAGTCTTTGAGAGGTGCAGGATGTACAAATTGCGCATGAACCCCATGAAGTGTGCCTTTGGAGTATCTACTTGAAAATTCCTTGGGTTCCTAGTACATCACAGAGGCATAAGTGTGGATCCAGCTAAGGCCACAACCATCGCAACAATGAAAAGGCCTACAACGGTTAAAGAGCTCAAAAATTTCCTTGGGAGGGTTTCCTACATCAGGAGGTTTGTGCCAGGATTAGCTTCGGTCATAAGTGAATTATCCAAATTGTTGAGAAAGGGTGCTGAGTTCACTTGGGGAACTGAACAGCAGGAAGCCTTTTAGAGAATCCAGCAGATCATGAATCATTTTCCTACCCTGCAAGTACCAGTACGTGGGCGACCTCTGTTGCTATATTTAGCATTAAATTCTCAGGCTATAAGAGCCCTACTAGCACAAGAAGATGATGAGGGGAATGAACAACCCATTTATTATGTGAGCAGGACACTAAAAGATACAGAGACTAGGTACCCCAAGATAGAAAGAGCATTTCTAGTGGTTATCTACGCATCCCAAAGGCTAAAACGGTACTTCTCAGCCCATCAAATCCTCCTAGTGACCGAGTCTCATCCCATAAAGGCATTCCTCCATCAACCTCTCTTGATAGGAAGAATAGCACAGTGGCTGGTCTTGCTCTCTCAATATGACATCGGTTTGAGGACCTCCAAGGCAGTCAAAAGCCAAGTCATAGTGGATTTGCTAGCCTAGTTCCTAGGGGAAGAAGAGTGTTCACTAAGTGAGGAGATCTCAGGAGAAGTAGCAATGGCAGAGCTCCTAAGAAAGAAGTGGACCATGAGGTTTGATGGGTCAACAACGACAACTTCAAATGGCCTAGGAATTGTGCTGAGTTGCGAAGATAGGGATACCGTGCCATTATCCTTTAAGCTCGAGTTTCCCTGCTCAAATAATGCTGATGAATATGAGGCGAACCTGACTGGACTGGCCATAGCACTCAACACGGAAGTAAAGCATATGAAAGTTTTGGGAGACTCCAACCTCATGGTTTACTAAGTAAAGGGGGATTTCGCATTAGGGGAGCAGAGTTTGGCAGCTTATAGAACTTGGGCACAAAAGGTGGAATAGAAATTTCAGACCTTTAGTGTAGAGTACACCCAAAGGAGTGAAAACAAGTTTGTTGACGCATTAGCCACCTTGGGATCCTAGATACCCTTTAAAGGAAAGATCACGTTGATAAGGGAAAGCAAGCAGGAAAATTCCATCATAGGGACCCTTAAAAGGATGTTCCCTGAAGAATCAGAACAGAAAGATTGGAGAGATTAGATAAAAGGGAAGATAGGAAAGTTGGAGCATGGAGGAAGTATCAAAGAATTGAAAGATTACACCTTGATAGAAGGAGAACTGTATAGGAGGCTACTCGGGGGGATCTTGTCCAAATGTATCAATGAGAAAGAAGGGAAACTGAGGTTAGAAGAATTACACAACCAGGCCTACGGGATCGCAGAAAAGATCAGCCTATACAGAAGAATGCAACGCATGGGGTAGTACTGGCCAGATATGAACAGAGATGCTGCAACTGTATAGGAATAATGTCAAAAGTGTCGGCTTTCGGTGGACAAAGAAGAAAGTTATGCTGTGTTCGTAACAGAAGATTGGAGGACCCTATTTATGGAATACCTAGCTCAAGGGATCCTGCCAAATGACAGGACGCTGGCCCATCAGCTCAGGAAGCTCGTCATTTGGTACTTTCTGCAGAACGGGATCCTGTTCAAAAAGGGGTACAGTAGGGATCCCTTAAGATGCTTGGGGCCTAGGGAAGCTAGAGAAGCAGTAAGAGAAGTCCACTCCAGTAACTATGGAAGCCATCCAGGGAAGAGGAGGCTTTACAGGCAGCTACTGCAGCTGAGGTACTATTGGCCTACAATGAAAAAGGACTACAAAGAGTTAGTTAAAACGTGTCACACATGCCAAGTACTAAGAGATGCAATCCATACTCATCCAAATATGTTGCAAGATATGACCACACCATGGCCTTTCCACACTTGGGGGCTTGATCTCATAGGACCCATAAACCCTCCCTTCAATGGCCATATATAGATCTTGGCAGCCATCGAGTACTTTACAAAATGGGTAGAGGCCATCCCCTTGAAGAAGGCCACTGGACCAGCTGTTGCAAACTTCATTCGGGAACACATCATTACACGGTTTGGGATCCCCAGGAGACTGATCAGTGACAATGGTACCCTGTTCATAAATAAGGACATGAAAAACCTAACCGAGGTGTATCACATCAAGCACAGGAGATCCATACCATACTACCCACAAGGAAATGGCCAAACCGAGGCCACCAATAGGGTGATACTGAAAATCCTCAAGAAGATGAAGCATGAGTATGGAGGGAAGTAAAATGCCCATCTGACGGATGTCCTTTGGGCATGCAGGAGCTCCTTGAAAATAGCTACAGGATTTTTACCATTTTCCCTTGTTTATGGGAAAGAAGCCATCAGTCTAGTAGAGTTAGTTATCCTCACACCGAGAGTAGTACTTGAAGGAATCCAAGAGGACACTGATAGCACGAGTAACAAGGGAAGATTGGCTGATCTGGAAAGGCTAGAAGAGGAGCGAGAAGTGGCAAGAAGGAGGAGCCAAAGGTACCAGCAGAGAATGGCTAAGGCATATAGGCAGACAGTACACCTAAGAGCCTTCACAGAAGGGCAGCTGGTGTTGAGAGCAGCAGAGCATGTAAGGAAGAATGTCCTAGGACCCTCCAAATTTGCTCCGAAATGGGAAGGGCCCTACATCATCAGGGAAGCCCACAATAGTGGATATTATTACCTCGCGAAGGAAGATGGGACTGCCTTAACGGATCCCATAAACGGAAAATGGCTAAAGCAGTACTACGCGTGAAAAAGGAAGGTTCCAGTACACTGAGAATCCTTTTTTTTCTTTGCCGTTCTCTAATCTGCTAAGTGTCTCGTCACTCTTTATGTTTTTGCCATGTTGTTTTTGCTAAGAACTTCATTTAGATGTTTCTTTTAGGAATCTATGATAGAAGGACACTCTATGACCCTTACTATCTTTTATCAATCATCCTATGTTCCTTATTCTAGTAGTTATGATGTGTTTCAATGGAATCTTTTTTTCAAAAAAAGATCTTCAAGTAAGATGTACAATTGCATAATATCACATGACATAGCCCAAATGTGGCCAAACCTGGGTGGGGTACTTGGGCCAGCGCTAAAAAAAAAAAAAAGAGGAAGAAAAAAATGAAATCTAAGCACATGACCCAAGACTCACACTGCAATCAGTCCAAGTACACGGCCTGGGACTTCAGGCAGTAATAAGTACCTCGAGGAACCCAACCTAGTACTTGCCCCAAAATAGGTTTGCCTAGTTCATGACCTAGGACTTGGAAAAAAGAAAGAAAGAGGAAAGTAGCATCCAATGTACTTAGCTCAGTACCTGCGCAGGAACACAACCACTAAAGTACTTGGTCCAAGACCTACCACAAGAATTCGTAGGAGTCATGGTCCAGGTCTCAGTTAAAAAAAAGAAAAAAAAAAACAAAAGAAACAAAAGGGAAAGATGCCAGAAAAATACATGAAGCACAGATCCATATATATCATAAAGAAAGCAGTCAAAAGTAATTCCAAAAAGAGAAATAAAAACTTATACACCTTAAATTGTCTGAAAAAAGAAAAGAAATAAACTTATACATCTTGAGTTGCCTAAAGAGAAGAAAAGAAAAGGGGCTAAGATATATGGCCAGCCAACAGAGAGCCTTTTGAGGGAACTGTAGGAACAGTTGAGGAAGAAAGAACCAGTTGCTTCTTGACTTTCAAATCTTGCAATGCCTTGTGAGCATGAGCCAGGACTTCCTCAGCAGCAACAATTTCAGTATCAAGATCCTTGGAAGCCTTCCTCTGGAATAGTGTGTGGACTAAAGATCGCAGGTACTACAACAAAAAGGACAAATTGAACCTGGCCTCTATGAGATTCTGCACCACTCCCCTCCACTCCAAAAGCCTCTCCTCGGATAAGGAGTCTAGAAAGGAGTCCCTTAGAGAAATCAACACGGCACAGAGGAGCTCCATCAAGATGTTGCCCAGAAACACACCTCCCCTGAACCCACTGGTAAAGTCCCCATGAGCCTGGAACAGAGTCTCCAAGAGTGGCAAACCCTCAGCAGGCACAGAGAATCGCAGAAAGCTAGCAAAGGGAGGCCCAAAATGGTGAAAGTGGCTCGCAGGGAGGCTGTTGAACTCCAAGGAGTCAAACGGGCCAGGAAAGTAGGGAGCCCCGAGCTAGGATCCGAGACAGCCATCTCTGGGGCTTCCTCCATAGTTGTATCCCCGCCTTCAGGAACTGGAGGACTTTCAGGTCTTTGGATGGTCTGGGGGATCCCTGTCTGAGCTTCAGTAGTTTGGACACTGGAAGCAGGTCCTTTAGCTTCCTCAGTAATTGCAGGCTCAGGTTCCTTGGTACCTGCGTCAACACCTAAAAAAAAAGAGAGAACATAAACAGAGTTAAAAAAAAAAGAAAAAAGAAAAGAAGGGAGGCAAAAGGATGAGAGCAAGGGAAAGGCAAAGAACGTGTACTAGCCCCCTGTGGTAGAGCTTTCTTTTGAGTTTGGGCAGCCACTTCAGCCATCGTGGAAGGTTCGTCCTCCTGTCCCTCTGACCTCCCAGAAAACTCTATGAAAGAATATAATGCACGTTGAAAGAAGGGTGAAGAGATCTTGGCAAAATTGCTGAAGAAGGGGAGGGACGCCGAAGGCTTCCCAAAAGGGTGAAAAAAGAGAAAGGGAAGATATGAACTAAAAAGGAGGAAAGGCAACAATAACGAGCAATACACATCTTCAGAAGCCTCTGACTTCAAGGAAGGGGCAGCTTCAGAGGCAGATTGGGCGCTAGCTTGGCCTAAAGGAGAAAAAGAGAAAAAGAACAAAACCCCTCTGGAAGAAAGGATAAGGGAGACAAGAAAATAGGCACTAATAAAGGATGAGATAAGGTTTACCTGCTCATGTAGATGAAGATGCACCCCTTAGAGACTCATTACCAAACGCAAGTTCAGTTGTGGGCTCAGTTGCTACAGTTTTAGTTAGGCTGGGAGTCTGCACAGGTTTGGGATCCTGGAAAACAGGAGGCTGAGAGACCTCAGGATCCTGGATAGCCAATGAGGCAGGAGATGAGATGGGTTGGGCATCCTTGACTGCTTGCCTAGCCTTCTCAGCCACGCTACCACTAGGGGGCTCCTTCTTCACATTTAAGGCAGCAGGGGGCTGAGCTGCCACCACTTCTTTCACCAAGGCACCACCAGTCACAGGGGGAGGCACCTCGACCTGCAAAAGAAAAGAGAGGCAGGAAGAAACAATTGACAGGACATCAAAAAACAAAATATATACACAATGCCAAAGAAAGAAAGAAAACAGAAAGTGAAAGAGAATAAGTGAATAAGGGTTATACCACATCATCACCAGAGGATTGACTTTTTGCTCCCTTAGGGTTTGACTTGCGCTTGTACTTTTGTTACATCCGGTGGTTCCCTTATTTTTTCTCACATTTGACCATCTTCACATAGTGCAGTACCAACATCACATGTGACTGTACTTTTGTCACATTCGGTAGTTCTCTTATTTTTTCTCATATTTGATGGTACCGTCCTCACGTTGTGCAGTACCAACATCACATGTGATTGTACTTGTGTCACATTTGGTTGTACTAACATCACATTTGACTGTACTTTTTCCACATTCGGTTGTACTCGTATTTTTTCTCGCATTTGATAGTACCATCCTCAAATTGTGCAGTACCAACATGACATGAGACTGTACTTTTGTCACATTCAGTGGTTCCTTTATTTTTTTCTCACATTTGCTGGTTCTATTGTCACATTGGGTAGTACTAACATTTTATTTGACCATACTTTTCTCATATTCGGTGGTACTTTAATTTTTACTCACATTTAACAGTTTCATCATCACATTAGGCAGTACCAATATCACATGTGACTGTACTTTTGTCACATTCGATAGTTCCCTTTTTTTTTTCTCACATTTGAGGTTTCCATTATCACAATAAGTAGTACCAACATCACATATGATAGTACTTTTGCCACAAATGACCGAAATGACTAGAAACCTTAAAATTACCGGAATACTCTTAGAACCTAAAAGATGATCAAAATATCCTTAGAACCTAAAAAATGACCGAATGACCCTAAAACCTAAAAAAAGATCGAAGTACCTCTTGAAACCTTAAAATGACCGAAATACCATTAAAACCTAAAAAATGACTATAATGCCATTAAAACCTATAAAATGACTGAAATACCAATAGAACAAAAAAAATGACAAAAAAAAGTCCTTAGAATCTAAAAAATGACTGTAATGCCCTTGAAACCTTAAAAATTACCGAAAACCCCTAAAACCTAAAAAATGACCAAATTACTTTTAGAACCTAAAATATGACCAAAATATTTGAAATTCATTTGGATGGCAACATTTGGATTTGGATTATTTTGAACCAATGGATTTAAAATGCCATGGTTTGCAATCTATTGATTTTAAAATTCCTTATTTGGGTCTTCTTATACAACGAAGGATTTGTAATTCCATTGTTTGGATACCTAAATTTGAATTTGAATTTAAGATCATAAAATATTTTTTCCAATTATTATTTTTCTTAAACCTTCTACATTTTAATTTTAGTAAAATTTTTAATAAATACATGGGGTAATGAAAAAGCCATTGATAACCTAATTGACAAGATAATGAGTAAAAATCTGTCATCATAGCCAACTAATAATTTGCTATTAGTAACAAGTTGGACTTGCAAAACATGAATTTATCATATTACTAAAATAATTTTTCTTGTTCCATTATAATCATTATCAATGGAGAGGACAATCATAATCAATCTAGATATTATGGACAATCATGCACATTCATGCAAAAGATTAACTTACATGAGAAGTCATTTTTTTTCTAGGTACAAGACTACACAACATTGTGAAGCCATGAATGCCTTCTTGAATAGATTTTTGGATAGGCAAACTAGGCTTTATGAGTTGTTCCAACAAGTTAATAGAGCACTTACACGTATTAAACACAATGAGGTGGGGGTAGATTTTACTTCTAAATATATTAAATCTATTATGATTACTAGGTTAGTTAAAATCGAGAAGTATACCACTAATATATTGCCAAGGGAAATATTCCATATGTATATGCCACAATTTGTTTACTAGGAAATCACTTTTCCATAAATTCACATATGAAATAACAAAATTCACTAATTCTGTTTGTATGTGCTGTAGATGATCCAAAGAAATCAGACCACCTACTTGCACTTGGATCTAAATATGGTAATTTTCATCTCATAATATTTATAACTTGAATTGATATATAACTCACTTTCATGAACTACAAGCTGGTCTCTTGTTGCAAAGTATCTAAAAGAAGCAGAAAAACTACAAAGAAATCCATTTAAAAAGGAAAAAATTCATTTAAAAAGAAATCCACTACAATGTATCTTGTTCACATCTATATTTGAATACCATCATGGCAACAATTGAAAAGAGACAATCAAAAGCATATGCATTTCTGGATCATTCATTCTTAAGTTCTCAACAGGGCAACTTCTAACTTGTACGAATTTCTTATTATCCCTTCTGCAACTCCATTGACAATAGAAATATTTGCATTTACATGATATAACTGTTAGAGTTTGAAAAAAAAGGAGATGTTCATAAGAGCAAATCTCTTTGCATAGAGCCTCAAATATTTATTTATATAACTATTATTATTAAAGAACTTTGGCTCATCTAGCTCAACCTGACAATATCAACAAATTCAAAATCATATATAATAAGTTTATTAAATAAAAAAAAATCTAGTAAACAACAACATGCTAAAAAAAAGGATATAATCATATAATGAACCTTTGAGAGGTTTTTTATTATCTGAAAGTTGAGTAATAATGTAAATGATTGTGGGTGCATATCAATGTTTTAGCTCTATTTAAGAGCTTGGTCTCGTTACATGGACTTCAATTGTATGTGTATATGCATTCCAGATGTTATCTTTTTACATGGACGTCATTCTAATTATCAACTATAATTAGATAATTGATAATTTTTCAATAACAAGGATAAAAAAGCTTTGGGTTTAGGTTGAATGCTTATATAAAAAAAAAAGCATTGAATGCAAGAGAGAGCTAGAAGGATAAATGCTTACATGACAGATTTTCATGAGGTTGACTCCTACTTATGACAAGCTAGAATTAAGCAATAACATCAATGAATGGTCTGACAAATTAATATAGAGAATCAGATTTAAGAACCTGTAACTGTAAAAAAAAAAAAAAAAAAAATGGCAAGTGCACAAATCCTAACAGAATAGCTTAATTGGAGAGGAAAACACTTCAAAAACTTAAAACTTATGCTATACATTATTAAGTTCTAAAATAACAAACTTTTCTACAAACAATATAATCTTTTATATAATATTGACATCACACAGTACAACATACATATGCAAATTGGCAGAGCTGTAACACAACATACCTTATAACTTACATTGTATTGGATAGGAATTGCAACAAAGCACTTCAAAATGAATGCTTTGATAATTTTTCTTATCATCTACTTGTTTGGCTTTTGGATCTGTATTATGATTATGAAATTCACATTTCTTGTTTGTCATAGGGATGACTATTTGAAAGCTCACAGAGTTCTTGCAGACTCAAGTTATAGTGGGTATTAGTCACCACACAAGTTGTACAATAAGAAGATGAAGTGATTAGGTAACTCCCTGTTGGTTCTTCACTTTCAACTTTGGCATATTGACAATTAAAGAATTTTGGTCTCAAGTTGTAGTTTTTAAATTACTCCAACCAATAAAGTTAAGATAAATAGATGTCCCTATGCTGAATAAACTTTATAAAAAAAAAAAAAAAAAAACTTAAGGCAAACATGCTTGAACCAGGTTTCAATTATCTCAACCTAATCTTTGTAAAGTGGTCTGAATCAAAGAAGTTTAGCTCAAAAGAAAATATTCCACCCTATGTTTCTTATCTAATGTGAATTATAAAATGGATGATGGATTATGTTCCCTAATCATCTTGAAATGAAATGTCCAAAAGCTATAAGACAATGACCTAGTCACTTACCTTTCACATTTTAGACATTAATCATAGAACCTTTAGACCATACTTTTTGATCAACAAATCTTTAAAAGTTGAAAGTAAACAAGAGGTCAAAAATCTTAATTGCAATTCTTTGAAAACAAGAAAAAAAAAGGCAAATTGGCAAACTAGCTCCCCATTAAAAAAATTAGAATCATGTTTCATATTTATTATTCTTTATACTATAGATAAACCCCTAAATATCAAATAGTCAAAGATATGAACATGTATTACAATAAGATGTGGGGGCCACCTCATAAAGGTATTATACAAACAGGCTTTCAACCAACATTGAAGTTGGTCAGAGTATCCAAAGATGCTTATTATATTAATCAAAATCCCATTACCCTAAATTAGTCCATAAAGCAAAAGTAGAAAACATTGAGAACAGTCCCAAACTTCCAGTTCCATGAAATTTGTTGAAAAACACAAACTGATTTAAATGACACAAACAAATAAAAAGTAATAAATACAGATAGTTGCCCATGAGGAGTGGCAGAGCAAAGCAGAGCACATAGATAGATATAGATGAACACATCTATTTCATTTCTTTCAGCTTTTGGTGTACGACCAAACTTACCTTTTTATATTACCATAGAGCCATAGATATTCTCTCCTATATATATAGCTCCACATGTTTTTTTTTTTTTCAATATTAAAAAAAAAAAAAAAAACCAATTCAAAATTCAGCTGCCTTAAAATATTTTCAATTCAGTAAAAAAAATAAAAGAGATAGAAATTATAATAATGGATTTAATCACAAAACAGGTTGTGAGTGTGAACCAGTGAGACCTAACCTTCTTCTTTTCCAGAAATTAGAGTCTGGATCAAGCTTCTCTCCGGTTCTTGCTAGTTCTGATTTACACCTTGTGAGTATGAGAGGCCCTATAGAGACATCTATAGCTTTCAATTCTTCAATGTTTGAGGAGCTGAGGAATCTTTCTTTAATTGAACCTTTGAATTCTTTCAAAAACTCCAACTTTTTCTCGGTTTTGGGAGCTATCCTCGATTCTTGATCCGAAATTGACTTGCTTTCCGATGTGGGTTTCACTGTATTCTCCGTATGTTCCTCCTCTCTGTTGTTTACTTGCTCTGTTCTTCTTCTCCATTCCTCTGTTTCCTCTGTCCTGAGTGATGATTCCCAGAATCTACTGGCCATAAACGAATCAAACGAAACCCATAAAGGCACAAATAAACCTAGACAATCCTATCAATATTTTGTGATTCAAATTTACAACTGATGGAAAATACAAAATCCATGGCATGCACACAGACCACTAGGGTTTTACCCTAACTTCAACAAATATAGAGGAAAATGGTTAAGAATCAAAATCCCTAAATGAATGCTATAAGAAATATAGAGACTCTAGATTGTAAAGACATATGCCAAAAAATAGATTTAGTGATTTACCTAAGAACATTAGCAATGAAGGTTGGAGAGAAGAGACGATGAAAGAGAAGAACCCACAAGAACCTGCTTCAGATCAGATTAGATGCGAGAGAAGAAGAAGAACCGTATGTGGTTTTTTTTTTTTTTGGGTTTTATATGTTAACTTGACTGGCCGGTAACTGATATCCTATCAAAATTATACAAATGGCTACGATTAAAACAAGTAAATCTAATGGCTAAAACTTAGGTGAGTACCGGACCCCCTAAAAAAAGAGGGGTACAGGAGAAAGACCCATAAAGCTAGGGTGATATGGACTAATAATGCTCTTTGGCACATTTCAATTTGTTTATAGTTTTTTTTTTTTTAAATTTTATATAAAGTTATTTAATGGTATGATGAAAGTCTAATACCATAATTAAATCACTATTAGTAGAAATATATATTTATGGCAAAATATAGAAGAGAGATTTAATAGACAAATCATGGGCCGGTTATTTAATACCATAATTAATTAAATCTCTTATTCTTAAAAAAATAATTTTAATTCCTCATTATGACCTATTACTATTAGTGAACATATATAATATTTATGGCAAAATATAGAAGAGATATTCAAATAGACAATTGTATGGATACTCAAAGAAGTCAAAAAGACAATGTGTAAATCAATTGGATAGTGAAATAAAAATAGTAAGTGGTCAATTAATTGTCTACCAATATTTAAGTTACAATACCATACAAGCATACACCGTTTTTTTTTTTTTTTTTTGAGGGATAATAGGCATACACGGCTGATATAGTTTTCCTCCTAAAAAAATTATTTAAAAAAAAAAAAACTCCGTATGTGTTAGCACAATAAACACATGACTCATTGAGTTATATATCCCATTTTCCATGGTTTATTTTCCCCTTTCTAATATACTTCCTCAATCTCTTAATCTTCTTCAACTTCTGGGTTTCTCTATGTTCTTTATCCCTCCGTGGGTTACTACTTGAAAAATTATAAAGCCAATATCAGTTTCTCACATTGGCAATAGCCTTGTGTTCAATAGCTGATTGTTCTTTGTCCATTGCCAAGGTAAGTTTTCATGAACCAAGAATAAGGAAAAGTTGTGTGTTACTTCAGTCATTTGTATTCCAAAAATTTTGTAACTATTCAATTAATATAATATTATTCTCAATTTTATAGTTATCATGCTACTTTGAAATTGAAATTGAAGGTTAGCAATATTGAGATAAAAAAAAAAAAATCTCAAAAAAGGGGGAAAAAAAAAACAAAATATGGTGAGCAACTAACTAATAGATATTGACATCTGGAAAAGAGTAACGTGTTTAAAATTTCAAGTGAAATTATATTTTCTTATATTTTTTTTTTGAACCACATTTGCTTTTAGTTGAATATATATAAAAACAATATTATAGAAATGACTAATGACATTTCTCTCTATTTTTCTAGTATTATGAAGGAAGCTGAAGCAAAGAAGTTAAGACAATTTGATTGAGATTGATTGATGTAATGGGAATATGTACAAAATTTCCAGACCCGTGAAATGCAAAAATAGAGAAAAATATACGCCAAAGAAAAATAATCACACACAAGACAGTATTTATGTGGTTTGGCAATTTGCCTACGTCCACAGAGTTGCAGGGATTTCACTATTCTCAAGAAAAAATACAGAGTGTAGCAGTACAGTTTTTCTCTCTCAAAAATGACATCAAAACCCTAATATCCAAAACAACAGTTTTTATATTTTGTGCACAAGATTCACAAATCGGCCCAAGCCTCCGCTCCATGGACCAAGCCTTAGAAAATCTCCCATTAAAAACTGTAACAACATTATTTCGGGTCGAGTCATAATCCGGATCACCCTAAATTTATTGAGGATTTTACTATATGTTAATTTTTTATGCTTCAGTAATGGGACATATTATTTATATATATATATATATATCTATATATATATTAGTAGGTAAAGCAGAGAGAAAATCCAATTAGATTTTAATAAGATTCTCAATTTTATGCCACATGTCCCATTTAATTTTTAATTTTTGTGGCAAGTTAATTTTTGGGTAAAAAAACCGAAGAGTCTAGATCATATATATATAATGAGAAATCATTATATATTTTAGAAATATATGATTTAAAAAAATGTAAGCTAATACCATGTATAATTTGAACCTCTTCTAAAAAAAATGTATAATTGTGATTGTTTTTAATTGTACTCGTGCATATGCACGGGGCTACACACTAGTACATGTAATCAATAAATAGTGAGATATTATCAATTCACAACAACCATGAATTGATTTGTACAATTTTCAATATTAAATAGTTTATAATTGAGATTAAACTAGAAACATAAATTAATCCAACATTATATATATAAATATGTTTTTTGTTGATGACTTAATATATAATATTACTGATGATGCAAAGAAAATCAGTGGATTGAATGCTCCGGGCTTCAATGGGCTAGTGATTGCTTGGAAGGCCTGAAAAGAAAAAGATGCAAGATTAAACGTGACTGGGTTGAACCGGCCAAGAACCCTCCGATGCTTAAGTTAGTTTTTTCTCTGGAACTTTAGAATTCCAACTTTAGGAGTAGTGAAAACTTACTTCCATTTGATGTGGATGAGTCCTTATATAGTGAGCTTTGGAGTGGTTACTAGTTTCATAACTTCCCTAATATTTGTGGAAGTTAGAAGGTTTAGACTTAACCTCTACAACCGCTATAGAAGTTAGAATGTTAAATCTTGTCTTCTACAACTGCCATTGGAAGTTAAGTACTTAGTAGGAAGTTATAGCGATGAACAAGGATTTTGCTCATATTTCAAAATAGTAGCACGTGGTCTGATTTACAAGCTTTTGTAGATAGTCCCATATCTGGGAATTTCCTAAGTGCTGGGGGTCGTCCAGGAGCTTTCCTGATGGACGACCCTCATGCCCATGGACGACTGTCCTACAAGGGACGACCTTTTATGTTAGGATAACATTTCTGATCTGGACGACTCTTATGGATGAATTGGAGTTGGTTTAACTTTTTAGTTCACCATAAATTGCTCCCTTATCCAAGGGTCATTTAGAGTACTGTAGAATTTACTGTTGTTTTTTTTGGACGTGTGCCCTTACATTAGTGGCTAGATGTTGTGTCACGTGTCACCATTTCTATGGTCGAATTTTATTACTCTAGGTTGTGCTCCGTGTCATGATCTCATTGGTGAGTTGTCGCGTCGATTTAACTTTTCGAGGAGAATGCCATGTGTCGTTCTTTGGTTGGTCGTTTTAGATGCCAAATTTCACTGTCTATAAATAGTAGAATTCCTCTCCTACCCTTCACATTTCCTAAATTTTCTCCTTTGACATTCGTTATCCAGAGCCTCGTCTAGAAGTATTTTCGCATCTTTAGTCCTCCTTTGTCTAGAGCCAAGTATTCTCTTCATCCTCATATTTAGGTTTTCCTTCAAGTTTCTTCAAGATGTCTGAGATTGTCATTTCTTCGTCTAGTAATAGTGTCGATAAGGAGATAGACGAATACCATGACACTACTGGTTATAGTGGTTCCAGTGGTGGTAGTAGTAGTAGTAACAGTAGTAGTGGAGGGAACACCACGGATGAGCAATACATGTCTGGTGTTCTTGGGATTCCTTTAGAGGTTTTTCAAGAATAGCTTAGGACGAGGGCAGCTTCTGCGTCTTGAGCTGGTACCTCGACGAGTGTTCCTCCGTCCATTCCTTTAGATGAGGTTGAGACAATATACAGTTGTGCTATAGGAGTTCATTCCAAGATGGATGAAAAGAGATTTACTTCCCTTAGGAGTTGGTATCAAATTCCAGACGACCTTAACCCTAGGTTAGCAGTTCGTGGGGAATGGTGCTGTAACCCTCATTTTGGAATAGGTGTTTACGAAGCTTACCTTCTAGGGGGACTTAGGTTACCCCTTAATTCCTTCGCTAGGGAGTTACTTACCAGGTTAAGTTTGGGAGTATGTCAATTTAACCCCAACGCATGGAGGTTGGTCATCTCTATGCAAGTTTATTGGAGGGAAGTGTTTGAAGGGGATCATCCTCTCACGGTGGATGAGTTCCTCTACTGCTACAAACCCTCAGAGATTAACTAGTCCCTTGGCTATTATCAGTTCACAGCTAGGGGCAAAGATTGTAGACTAATAAAATCACTTGTAACATCTGATAGAAACTGGAAGACGGAGTTTTTCTTCGTCTCTGGTTTTTGTGCTGGACACCCTATTGAGGTTGGCAGGGATCCGTTCGCCCCCTACACTGGAGAATTAGGGAACCTTCGTCTTGAAGGTATGTTTTTTTTTTTTTTAATAAATTTTTTTTTTTTTTTGTTCATAATCGTCTAACCCTTCTTTTTCCTCTTTTTTATTTTATTTTTTATAGCTGTTAGACGACCGTCCTTGAACAGGTTCTTCCTTGAACACGTCCAGAGGGCTCGTCTATTTGCTGACCGGAGTTTCCATTCTTTGGTTACCATTCATCGTCTTGCAACTTGGAGACTTGGTCTTGAACCATCTCCTGAGGCTCTAGCTCACGAGCTTACTATTCGTAGACGTAAGTTTCTACTTAAGAGTTTATTTGAGTATTACCTTTTAGCTAAATTCTAATATTTTTCTTTTCAGGGATGGCAACCATGAAAGAAAATAAGGGAAAGGGGGTGGTGAATGAGGAAACCTTACCAGAGACGGAGTCTCAGCCTCGTCTTTCTGTTGGGGATAAAAGAAAACATTTGTCTAAGATGGTTGATTTGGAAAATCTTCCAAGTCGTCGCAAGGAAAAGAGGGTGAAGCATAGGTCGTCCAAACCTGGGGTCGTCAAGCCTGGCCTTCCTATTCCTTCTACCTCTTAACAACCGTCCATCCAAATTCATGATGTAGACTCGTCTGTGCCCATTGAAGTCACCCCGTCTAAGACCACTGCACCTACCTCGTCTCAGCCTTCTCAAAGGGTTCCTATGAATCTTGTTGAAAATGAAGATTTGGCTTGGGAACAGTTTCAGAAGGCCGTGACTGATGAGGACGTGGCTGCATGCTATGACATGTCATTGAAAGAATTTGAGCATTCTGCTGTTCATGATCTCTTTAAGGTATGTAATTTCGCTTTTGCCTTGTCTTGTCATTTTTACATTTTTCTCGTCTAACAAGATTCTTTTTTCTATTTTTTTATTTTTTACTTTAGGAAATGTCAAAGTTCATTGCAGCGTCCAGGCAGGCCACAGAGATGGACAAGACGACGATCCAGCTTGAGACGAGGATCTAGGAGGTTAAGGACGATTGCAGGGGCTAGGCTGAAGTGGCAGCCAAGGCTACAGATGAGGCTAAGGAACTGAAAAACCTCGTCGAAGAGCTTAAGGCTGACATCGTCGAAAAGGACACTTGTCTTGACCACTTTCAGAAAAGGAATGATGAGCTGAGCACCCTTCTTGAGAATGCCAAAAAGGACGCTGTGGTGGAGTTCAAAGCTTCCAAGCAGTTTACTAATCTTTCGGACACAAACTATGTGGCTGGCTTTGAAGGTGGTCAGGATGAGCCTAGAACTGGAGATGACCCCCCACAGTAGAAATGTAAAAATTTAACGTCTTAGTTTCCTTTTTTTTTTTTTTTGAGGTCCGTTGTTTTGGACCATTTGAATTTATCCAAGTACATTTTACTCATCCATAATCTTTAGGATGAGCTTCCAAACAGTTGCCTTTTAGGCTTTACTTTTTAAGGGTTTTTGGATGGTGGTCGTCTACCCTTTTTTAAACTTTTATGAATGAATGTTTATTTCCATCACTTTTTATTTACTATTGAACATGTTATTGTATGGACGAATTTTCCTTTATTTGCATCTTCCATATTATACTGGTTTTAAGTGTGATCCGTCCACTCATGAAGGCATTTAGCTCATCCATGTTAAGATAATTTCCTCATGTTCAACACTTTCACCATTCCTTAAATTCTGCAAGTATAACTCGTCTTATGAATAGCATGGGTTTTACCAGCTTTAATCGTCCAGAGATTTGACAGCTGGTTCTATTTTTCGTCCATAGGACTCATCTTTAGGCAAGACGTTTCCAGCTTTTACTCGTCCAAAGATTGAATTGTTTTGGCTGGTTATATTTATCCATGGATTTTGAATATTCTTTCGTGCACGCATTTTCTCGTCCATTTTTTGGACGAAGATGCTTAAGGGTTTACCTCGCCCATTGGTCAGACGAATATGCCTTAAGCTTATTTTTCTACTTTATCCTTATTTCAAGGAAAGCGTATAGACGTTACATCCCTGTGTCTAGAGATTTTATTCGTCTTGGGCTTTTAGCCTTTCTTGTGGATTAGTTTTGAAGATAATTTCAATAACATGAGAATTGGAAATTCATACAACCTTACATACATTGGAAATCCAAACCATATTTACAAAACATTGTCCACAAGTTTTGGCACATGCTTAGAAGCTAATGCCTTTAAGGAATTAAAACACAACATATAATACTAATAGCAAACACAGGTAAATGCAAGCAATAGAAAATAACATAACTTTAGCTTGTCTAGGGCGACCACAGCGTCTAGGATGATGCTCGTCCAGGCTGATGTCCTACTGATAATATCTTATTAAATGCTCAACATTCCAAGGGTGCTCTAGCTTTCTCCCGTCCAGGGCTTCTAAGTAATATGATCCTTGTCTCTTGCAATTAATAACCTTGTAGGGTCCTTCCCAATTAGGTCCCAGTTTCCCATGGGCTAGGTTTCTGGTTGCCAAAAAGACCCTTTTTAGGATGAGGTCCCCAATGTTGAAGCGCCTGGGTTTCACCATTGCATCATATTGTCTAGCCATGAGGTTTTTATATCTCGCTGTCCTTTTCTCCACGTTCATCCTTACCTCGTCTATCAGATCAAGGTTGAGACGAAGTTGTTCTTCGTTATCCTCGTCTTGATACTTCATCACCCTATGATTTGCCATGTGCACTTCTGCAGGTATAATTGCTTTGCTTCCATAGGCTAGCTTGAAAGGAGTTTCCCCTGTAGGGGTCCTCATAGTCGTCCTATAAGCCCATAAAACTCCTGGTAGCTCGTCTGGCCATACTTCCTTTGCCCCCTCAAGCCGAGTCTTGATGATTTTCAACAAGGATCGGTTTGTAACTTCTGCTTGCCCATTTGGTTGTGGGTGGGAGGGTGAGGAATAATGATTCTTGATTCCAAATTGCTCGCAAAAGTCTTTGAAAGGTGTGTTGTCAAATTGCCGTCCTTTGTTTGACACTAGTACCCTAGGTACCCCAAACCTGTATACAATGCTTCTCCAAACGAAGTTTTTGACATTTTGTTGTGTGATCTTTGCTAAGGGTTTGGCTTCCACCCACCTAGTAAAGTAATCGATCCCTACTACCAAAAACTTCATCTGCCTGGTTCCAAGTGGAAATGGACCTAAGATATCCAATCCCCATTGTGTATAGGGCCATGGGGCCATCATCGGGTGAGATACTTCGACAGTTGTCTAGGGACTGTTGACACCCTATTTTGCAACCCGCATTTAACCTCACATGGAGGGTAAAAGGGTTTCACCTTGGAAATATGCATCTTTATTCTGGTCATTAGATCCTTAATCTCATTTCACCAAAATGATCTTGATGTTGTAACGATCAAATCGACTGGTCATAAGCCCGAATCAGACCACCAGATTGAAAGTTATCATCAAATCAAGTTTTAATGGCTGAGATGCACCATCACAAATTGAGTCCTACTATATGTGATTATGAACAATTGATTTCAATTGGTTATAAGTATAATCAATTTGAGATCGATGATGTGTCATAATTTGATTGGTTAGGACTACATTTTATGGTAGGGTTGCACACACCTAATTAACTAGATAGTTAAACATTAATTATTCAATGAGTAATTTGTGCAATTATCTTTTAATTAGAGTAAATTTGGAACCAATTAAGTTTGAAATGGGAGTGATTGAAGCCATTTAATGTTAATTGGGAGCTAATTTGGGACCTATTAATATTAATTGTGCTGAAACCATTTTCTAACAAATGACCTCTGCTCACCATTTCATCGATATCTCTCAGAATATTTTGAATCTGTGAATGAGGTTAATTTTCCCAGAAACTAGACATTCGGGGCTTCAATTTGAGTACAAGAATGAGACAATTCCGATCAGAATTGAGTCCGATATGATTTTTCGAAGTTGGCTCTACAGGCTGTTACAGCAGCTATGGAAAAACCGAATTTTGGCTTGCTCCTCACTCCTACCAATCTCTCAATTTAATGCACCAGATTTTCCCTAAGGCTAAAATGAGGTCTAGGTTCATGATTCTTTGTCAACCCTCATTAAATGGCATTCCATTCATATTTCCTCCACTACAATTATATAAACCCCCCTCTCCTTCATTCCAAAGCACACAAAAACCCCCACTCTTCCCCTCTTTTGAGTTCTAGTGAAGTTGAGTAGTCTTGTTATATCTTGGTCTTCTTGAGACTCAAGGTATTGAGTAAGATTTATTCTCCCTCTCCTAACTCTTCTTTTCCTCCACCCTTAGGACCTCCATCAAGAGTCCCCTCCTCCACCATATGGATCTTGCATGAAGGAATAATCCCCTTCCCTAACTGTTTGTTTATGTTGCCATGATGAGAATTTAAGATTAAAGCATGATAGTAATTATTTAAATTCCTTTGAATATGTTTGAATGTTTTTAATTGTTCTTATGTGTTCTTCACATGTTCTTGGTTGTTCATCACATGTTCATGCATATCACTAGTTTTAATCTTAAATCCACATAAAAAATATGAAAAACATGTTTGTTTAATAATTCTTTCAAATTCTTGAATCTAGGTTATCACCATCCACACACATTCACTATAATTTATTTTTCAATCCAAATGCAATACTTAATAAATTGAATTAGGGTTTATCACATGCACACACATTAAATTCAACATGTAAATTGATTGACATATTGGATGATATGATATGAATGTTGGCCACCATAGTCTAGAAGACCGATTTCACCGGGCAAGGTGGGTGCCTAACACCTTCCCACCTTGTAACATAGCCTCCGAACTTAGATCAAGGGTTAGTAGATCAAATGCTTATCCATGTAATTTTCGATTTTTAGATTGTAACTAGAAAACAAAGCCATGTACTTTATCTTAGATTGTATCTAGGACCAAAGCCATGTAATTTCCTATGATCAATGTAAATTCAATTTCAAATAAATAAAATGAGGAATTTTTCAATTTTGGTTTTCTTATTTATTCCAATAATTAAATAAGTGGTGACTCCATTGTAAAATCCTTAATTTAAAGGGGAAAAGATAACTAGTTGAACCTCCATTTTGAGAGGCAATAACACGACTCCACCCATTCACGTGGGTTTGGCCCAACATCCTTAAAAAGGGGGCCGGGGGCGCGGTCTCTCACAGGGACATTGCTGAATCGTTGACATTGGTCACACACGTTGACATAAGCCTTAGCATCTGCTTGAATAGTTGGCTAGTAGTAACTTGCACGGATGACTTTATGGACTAGTGTTCTTGCTCCTGAGTGGTTTTCACATGCTCCTGAGTGAACTTCCCTCAACACATAGTTTGACTCGTCCAAAGCTAAGCACCTTAAGTAGGGCTGAGAGAAGCCTCTTTTATATAATACCTTGTCTATGAGGACATACTTGGCAGCTTTGATCCACAACTTTCTAGCCTCATTCTTGTCCTCCGGAAGCCTTCCATTTTTGAGGTAAACTACTATTGGAGTCATCCAATTTTCTTCTCCTTCAATTTGCTGTACCTCTAGAAGATCTATACTTGGTATGTACTGGACTTTGTCGTACTCGACCATAGCCCCCTCTGCTGAAGCTTCTTTTTACCAAAGTATCTGCTTCCATGTTTTCCTCCCTTGGGACTTGAACAAAATCGGCTTCTTTAAACTTTTTGACAAGCCGCTTCACCTTATCAAGATAACTTTTCATACGGTCTTCCTTAGCTTCACATACTCCATTCACTTGATTTATGATCAACTGAGAATCTCCTTGGACGACTATTGACTCTGCCCCTAAGGACTTAGCCAATTCCAACCTTTTAAGGAGAGCTTCATATTCAGCTTCATTGTTGGTTGTTTGATATTGTAGACGAGATGCATATTTCAACTTGTCCCCTTTAGGGGATTTTAGCACAACTCCAATTCCTCCTGCATATAATGTGGACGAACCATCCACATAGACGATCCACTTCTGAGCTCCATCAACCTCGCCTAACTCACCTTGGTTAGGATTGAACTCTGCAATAAAATCTGCCAATACTTGAGCTTTTATCGTGCTTCTTGGTTGGTACTTGACATCAAACTCACTAAGTTCTATGGCCCATTGGATTAGTCGTCCCGCTTCCAACTTGTTCATTGCCTTCTTAAGTGGATGATCTTTCAAGACGTTGATGACATGAGCCTGAAAATAATGTTGTAACTTCCTAGAAGCCGTGACCAAAGCAAAGGCTAACTTTTCCATCATGGGATATCGTCCTTCCGCTCCTCTTAGCGCTCGGCTTGTATAATAAACCGGCTTTTGTATCTTCCCTTCTTCTCTAATTAATGCTGAGTTCACTGCATGTGGAGACACTATCAAATACAAGTATAATTCTTCACCTAGTATAGATGGGCTTAGCAGAGGAGCTGTTGTGAGGTCTTGGAAGGCCTTTTGACACTCATCCGTCCATTCAAATGCCGTTTTAAGAACTTTAAAAAATGATAAACACTTGTTAGTAGCTTTAGAGACGAACCTGTTAAGGGTAGCAACTCGCCCAGTGAGAGACTGGACTTCTTTGATATTCCTTGGTGGCTCTATATCTAGTATCACTTGAATTTTATCAAGATTTGCTTCAATTCCCCTATGTGAAACCATGAACCCAAGGAATTTTCCTAACGAAACTCCAAAAGCACACTTGCTCGGATTTAACTTCATGTTATATCGTCTAAGCGTGTCGAAGGTCTCTTGAAGGTCGTCCAGATGCTTTTCCTCGTCCAAGCTCTTTATCAACATATCATCTACATAAACTTCCACATTACGTCCAATCTGTGGATGAAACATATGGTTAACCAGCCTTTGATAAGTTGCCCCCGCATTTTTCAAACCGAAGGGCATCACCTTTTAGCAAAACAGGCCTTGACTGGTAATGAAGGATGTCTTCTCTTGATCTACCTCGTCCATCCTTATTTGATTGTAACTTGAGAAGGCGTCTATGAAACTTAGCAATTTATGACCCGCAGTTGAGTCCATTAGTTGGTCAATGCGTGGTAATGGATAGCTATCCTTGGGGCAAGCCTTGTTCAAATCGGTGAAGTCCACGTACATCCTCCATTTGCCATTAGCCTTCTTGACCATGACCATATTAGCCAACCAGTCCAGGTAATAAACTTCTTGGATAAATTTTGCCGTGGTCAACTTCTGAACTTCTTCTTTAATGACATTATCTCGTTCAGGAGCAAACACTTTTTTCTTCTGGTGTACGGGCTTAGAGGAAGGATACACGTTCAGACGATGGGTAGTGACACTTGGGTCAATACCTGGCATGTCCTCATGACTTCATACGAATACATCAATGCTCTTCTTTAAGAACTGAACAAGGCCTTACTTCGTCTTCTTTTCCATGCTTGCTCCAATCCTTGTAAACTTTTCAGGGTTATTCTCGTCCAAAGGAACGTCTTCCAGTACCTCCGTGGGTTCCGCGGTAACCCTTCTCTCATCTATACTCATCGTCTGCACGTGCTCGTCCATAGCCAACATGGCTAGATAGCATTCTCTGGCGGCTAACTAATCTCCTTGCACTTGACCTACTTCATAATCTGTTGGGAACTTGACAGATAAATGGTAGGTAGATGTTACCGTCTTCCAACTGTTTAAAGTTGGTCTTCCAATGATGGCTTTGTATGAAGACGAACAGTCCACAATGAGGAAATTTAATTCTTTGGTTATTTGTTGTGGATACGCTCCTACCACCACAAGTAATGTAATGGTATTAACAGGCTGCACTTTCATCCCCCCAAATCCTACCAAGGGCGAATTTACTGGATGAAGTTGATCTCGTCCAAGCCTCATTTGTTGGAAGGTAGGGTAGTATAAGATGTCTGCTGAACTCCCATTGTCTATCAGCACCCTTCTAGTCATATAATTAGCAATGAGCAAGGAGATGATGATCGCATCGTCATATGGGTGGTGAACCCTTTTAGCGTCCTCGTTCGTGAATGTAATGGCTTGCTCATCTGCCCTCCTCGTCCTTGAGGGTCTTCTAGAGAGTTGGATGTTTTGTACCACCTTCAGGTACGTCTTCCTTGACTTGGAAGATTGCCTTGTTGAGGTTCCTCCTACAATAACTTTTATTTCTCTAAGTAGGGGCCATGACGACTCTTCTACCTTTCCCTTCAACTTCTCATCCTTGTGATCTCGTCCAAGAAAGTTTCTTAATTTTCCTTGCTTGATGAGATTCTCTATCTGCTGCTTCAAGTTAAAGCACTCGTCTGTGTCATGTCCGTGATCTCTGTGGAAGCAGCAATACTTGTTTCTATTGCGCTTGTTGTGATCTCCTTTCATTTTTTCTGGCCATTTCAAGGACGGGTCATCCTTGGTTTGCATAAGTACTTGTTCAAGTGGAGTGTTCAAAGGCGTATAGTGCTGACTCCTTACTGAAGACGAACTTGCTTTCTTGTTGTCTCGATCTTTCTTTTCTCCCGTCCGGGCCTTCTTTGGACGAGGACCCTATTCAGGATGGCGTGGGAGATCTTCTTTCGTTCATTCAACTCTCTTCCTTTTCTTAGCAATGATTGCATCCTCTACATTCATGAAGCTTTGGGCTGAATGGACTAGTTCAGCCACGGTCTGTGGCTCTTGATCATAGATTTTGTGAATGAACAAATTGGAACTAACTCCATTGTGGAAGGCTGCCAATAACAACTTGTTGTCCATCTCATCTACCATTAGGGCTTCCCTGTTAAAGTGAGTAA
This sequence comes from Notholithocarpus densiflorus, assembly GCA_030021035.2. Taxonomy (NCBI): domain Eukaryota; kingdom Viridiplantae; phylum Streptophyta; class Magnoliopsida; order Fagales; family Fagaceae; genus Notholithocarpus; species Notholithocarpus densiflorus. The sequence continues at coordinate 29,415 of JARYZH020000765.1, forward strand.
TGAAGGACTGTAAGCTTTCATTTTCCCTTTGCTTTATGGTTAACAGGCTAGACGAGGAGCGCTTATGCCTTTGTCCTCTAATGAAGTTGTTGACAAATAACTTACTCAATTCTTTGAAAGAACCCACAGTATTTGGAGGTATCTTGTTGAACCCTTTAAGGGTGGTAGGGAATGCCCTACACATAATCTCGTCTGGAACCCCTTGAAGATGCATTGTAGTCTTGAAGGTTGTGATATGATCGCACGGGTCGCGCGTTCCATCATATGAGTCCAAGGAAGGCATCTTGAACTTAGAAGGCAAGGGATGACTGTTGATGGAAGCAATGAAAGGGGAATCAGTTCGATGAACTAAATCATCTACAGGATTCGCCCTTCTAATGTTCTCCCTCATCTCGTCTATGACCTTCCTCATTTGATCCATCTCCCTCTCCAAGTGTGGCATTCTTAGTGAAGCGGTACCCTTAGACTGGTTCTCATGTTCAGCGTTTTCTCCTTCTCTAACTTCTTGACTTTGGGCTTGTCCTTCCACATATCTTTCATGACGTTGTCTCCTTAGAGTAATTTCCCTGGTCAACTCTTGGTTCTGATGGGTTAATTCTACCATGGCGGCTGCCATGGATTGCACTTGTTGTATGGAAGGCGGTTGGATGACAAGTGCTGACTGGCGATCACGGTTAGGATGACTAGAAGCATTCCCACTCTCTTGGTGGCCTGGACTAGTGGCCATTGATCTTGTCCGAACCATGCAGCCTTTTGTCAGAGAAAGATAAATTGCAAAATGCAAGTTTAATCTTCCCCACAGACAGCGCCAACTTATGATGCAAAGAAAATTAGTAGGCTGAATGCTTTGGGCTTCAATGGGCTAGTGATTGCTTGGAAGGCCTAAAAAGAAAAAGATGCAAGATTAAAGGTGACCGGGATGAATCGGCTAAGAACCCTCCAATGCTTAAGTTAGTTTTTTCTTTGGAACTTTAGAATTCCAACTTTAGAAGTAGTGAAAACTTACTTCCATTTGATGTGGATGAGTCCTTATATAGTGAGCTTTGGAGTGGTTACTTGTTTCGTAACTTCCCCAATATTTGTGGAAGTTAGAAGGTTCAGACTTAACCTCCACAACTGCTATAGAAGTTAGAATATTAGATCTTATCTTCTACAACTGCTATTGGAAGTTAAGTACTTAGTAGGAAGTTATATGGATGATCAAGGATCTTGCTCATGTTTCAAAATAGTAGCACATGGTCCGATTTACAAGATTTTGTAGATAGACCCATTTCTGGAAATTTCTTAAATGCTAGGGGTCGTCAAGAGCTTTTCTGATGGACGACCCTCATGCCCATGGACGACCGTCCTACGAGAGACGACCTTTTATGTCAGGATAACCTTTCTGATCTGGACAACTCTTATGGACGAATTGGAGTTGGTTCAACTTTTTAGTTCACCATCAGTTACTATATTTTTTTATCATTACTTATTTATTTTATTAGTCTAAATAACTTTTTTTTTTAGGGTGTAGTCTAAATAACTTAAACCAAATACATAACATATAAATTGACATTAATAAAATCTCGTGCATTGCATGGGTTAAAAACTATATCTAATCATATCATATATACTATATATAATAGCAGAAGGCTTTTCCTGCAATTAAGGAGGTGTTGTCATGTAGAAAAAATGCCCATCTAAAATTCTGCCACGTATAAGTTAAAAAGCGATAGATTATGTTGTTTGGCAATGCTACAACATCGTTTAAAAGCCTCTCATTATAAAAAAAAAAAATTTACCGGTTAAAATATGATGTACACGGAGATAGAAATAGAGAGAGGCAATAAGGCTTGGGACACGGAGAAAGAAACAGGGAAAGAGGCAGAACGGTAAACACTACATCGATTGGACATAAGAAGTGTTTGTTTTGCTAGCTTTATTTTTGCTAACTTATTTTACTATTCCGCTTATTTTTGCTACTATTTATTGGTCCCACTGTACTTTTTTGGTACTATTCCTGGGTCTCACTGTACTATTTCAACTAATATTTACCTTTATCTACAATACTTTCAACAAAAATTTTTTAGTTTCAGTAAAATAAGCAGATCCCAAACAGACCCGAAATCAAAAAGTTTCAAAACACGATTTTGCAGACCCAAAACCTAGGCAGAACGGTAAATAGAGAAGGCACGGAGTGGGGATTGGGGAGAGAGAAAAATCTGAGACTGTAGACGAAGAATAATAGAGATTGAAAGAGAGATAAATCTCAGGGTAGCCACCACTGTCACGTAGCCGGAACCGTTACAGATAAAGGTTTTCTTTATTTTATTTTTTATATTACGCGATAACTATGATTTATGTTTGGGTGTTTGGTAGTATAGGTTCAATTTAGGCATTTGGGTTACATTTGATTTTGATTAAGGTTATTAAATTGGATTTGGTTTATGGTTGGGGTATTTGTGTTGTTCGTTTGGTTATCGTTAATTTTTCAATCAAGGTAGAAAGCAGAGAGTATTTTTGGTCTCTTCAATTTCTTTACACTTCTTGAATGAGCATTCCTGGCAAAGAGTTTCCAATCGTTTCACTCCACGTTTATCAAGTACAAATTTAGGCTTTTGTTTTTAACTCTCTCTTGGATTCAGTTGTAGATTTCATTTGTCATTGATTGATTTCAATTCTGATTTGTGTAATAAAAAATTAATGGGTTTTTTTTTAGCTTTTTTTTTTTTTTTTTTTTGGGTTTGTAGGTGGAAAGGCAAATCATTGGAATTTCTGTTCTTAATTTTAATTTCTTGGGTTTTGTTTTGTTGATTATTGTTTTTTTATTAGAATTTTTTTTCCTTGTTTGGTAGATTTTTGTTAGATTTAGTTCCTGTTTGCACTTGAAATTTGAATTCATTTAATTATAGCATAAAAGACGGTTAACAATTATGCACCAATTTCTTTTCTTCATACCCTTTTCTTATTTACTTAATTTTTTGTTTTATTTCAGATTATGAGAGATATAATTTTTTTGTATATAGATTATGGTTTTATAATCTCTGAGCATCCTAAGACTCTTATATCAACATGAATTGCAAGTGTTGTAATATATGTGATTCTAATTTTGAACTCGGTTGTAAGTGTAGATTGCAATTCATATGCCTCTGTTAGATTGCTGCCTGTTCAGTGCAGCCTTATTTTGGGAATACAAGATTGATGGAAATTGAAAATGCTATGAGTATACATTTTTATAGGTACTACGTTAAAAAGCTTCTAATTTTTTTTGAGAAACAAAAGCTTTTAATTTCAAGTAATGAATTTGAGTCCTAATTTTAAGTAATGAGCTTGACCATTTAGGTTTATATTATACAAATAACAATTGAAGGCCATGAACAAGGAAAATATTTAAGGTTGAGAAATTCAAAATGCAAACCATTATAGGAGATCGCCAATTTTTGGAAAACTAAATATCAGGAAACCTATAAATCTATTGTGCTTGGTCTCTTACTTTTTCCTTTTTTAATTAAAGTCCAAGTTGTTCAAGTAATAGGAAAGTTGTTAATTTTTTAAACAAATAAAAAGGAATAGCATAATCTTAGCATATATACTTAATTTTATCACCGATTGATCAAATCAATTGGTGTTTATTTGCATTGCATCTATGATTTTGTAAATTTTAAAGACCCAAAGGAGGAAGAGACCAGACCTGCATTTAGAATTCATCTCCATCTAAACTGAAAAAATATTACCAATACACAATCATTCATTTTAAACTCTCTTTTTCTGTAGGTGATGTATATCTTACATGCCCTCATTGTCTATCACGAACCAAGAGCCCCTGCTACAAATAAATAAATGCTATGAACAATGTTAATGTTTTTCTAGATGTAAGTAGCATAATCTAGACATAAATACTTCATTCTAATTTGTTATTAGAAATTTTTATTTTTTGGGTTTTGTATCAAATTCTAACTAAATTGTTATTAGGAATTTTCAGTTTCTGGGTTTTGTTCCTTTGCTTTCATGAATTTCAGTTTCATATTTTGTTTTGTTTTGTGACTTGCTATCTGGGTCATTAGAGAAGAACAAGGGTTATTATATAAGACGAGAAAGGCAATGGAGCATACACAGGCCAAGAAGGGAGAAGGTTTTTATGGTGATTGGCTTTTTAAATTGGCTTTTCAATTGGTATAACGTGGATTGATTTTTTGTTTTTTATAGATTAATTTTTTCCCTTCTGTTTTTCAATTCCCCTTAAACTATTCGAAGATTGCCTCTTAATTCTGATTTTGGTTTTGATTTTAGTTGAGTGGAACCATGAAGGCAAGCGGATATAGAAGATGTCCATGAGGCCAAACGTAAGAGAGAGTTTGAGACACAAGCAGCATGGCAAGCGTTGGAGATTTGTTGCCCATCCAAAGAGATTCACTGTAAGTCATTATTTTAGGTGTAGTCTAAAATTTCAATCCACTCTCTGTTTGGTTTGCCATATGCACAAAAGTTGAGAAAAAGAAAAGTTAAAGTTTCTTTTCGTTTTTCCTTTTCCTACGTACCAACGCTGGAATTAATATGGTTGCTTGGAGTTTAAAGTATTTGTTTTGATTTTTAACTTTTTTGGATATAGCTGAATTTGACTTTGATTTTATTTTTTGGGTGGAAATTGTAATTGGACTAATGTTGATGAGTTTGCATACGTACTTGCGGATGATAGCAAACATTATGGCAAGACATGGGTTATTTATTGCACCATTTCACTGTTGTAAAAGAAAAATCTATTTCACCGATCATTATACAAAGAGAGAGAGAGTCTGTAATGCAATGAAAGAGAAATTTGATGGCCCTGCCATTGCCTTCTCGGTCTTCTGCCACTGTCATACTTTTAGAACCATTACCGGTAATTTTGTTCTATCTGTTTATTTTAAGTTAGGTGACAAATATGATATAGGAATTAATTTTGTTAGAGTTGCTTTTGTTTTTCATATTTGTGTCAAATTTAGTTTTGTTTTGGGTATGTGGGTTAAATTATTAATATCTTCTGTAACAAAAACTGAAATGGCTTTTCAATTTGTAACATTTGGCTTGATACAGAAAACTCCTTTTAGCCTACTTTCCTTGAAACCAAACCCCCTAAAACCTTGAACAAGAGAGAGCCATAATAGGAACAATTGGTCATGAGCCACAACCAGAACCAGAACCACAACCAAAACCCATCCAAGCATCAACAATGTCAACAATGACAAGAATACAAGGTATGATAATAAATGATTTGGTTCTTTTGATTAAATCTATAGAGCCCAAAAGTTTAATGTTTTTACCTTGCATTACACTTTGTATTAATGAGCATCCCGCTTAATCCTAGATTTACAAGTTGAATGATGTCACTTCTCATTAGATGGGGAGTTCATATGCTTATAGGTGGGCTTGATAGGAAGCCAAGAAGGTGAGCAACTAGGTGGATTAAAATTGTTTCTTTTTGAAACATTGTTCATTGCTGCAGATAGTGAGGAATGCATACTTTAATGCTGCTATAGTCAAAAGATTTAAAACAAAAAACCATAATTTGTCTTTAGTTGAATTATTTTTAATTAGCCTTCTCTTATTATGATTTCCTGGGTATGTCATGTTTGTGTATTTTTAAAGCCATATCAAATGTTGTATACACAGAATTGATGTTTGAAGTGTGGCTATTGGAAATGGTTGCTGATCTTATAGTTCTTTTAATAGTGATGATCTATGTGTTTGGTTTGATTGAACAGGAATGGCCAAAGAAAATTATGCAGTTTCTTTTCCAAAAATTGTTGAAACATAGTGATGTGGGTGCTTTTGGAATAATTACTAGCAAAAATGTTTTCTCTTAAATTTCTTATAAAATGTTCATGAATATTCTTTCAGTGGATTTTGTGTGTGTGTGTATATGTAGATGGATTCATGTTCTGATTACATAAGCTATTAACTATTGCTTTTAAAGATATATCAGTTTATGGGCATATATGTTAATATGGGCGTGTTGTTCCTTTGGCGAAGGTTACCATGTAAATTTTATGGATTTCTCTTTTTTTTTTTTTTTTTTTTTTTTTTTTTTTTTTCTGGGCATGGATAAAGATTATTGATGTAGATGCTCTTATGCAATGATCGCATCAACTTTTATATGTTTATCCAAGTCCATGATATGGAAATGCAGCACCGCGACAAAGATAAGATAATCATGGCCTTTTTACGAATCAAGTTCTAATTCAATAAAAAACAATATATCACATATATTAATCACAGCACACATGAATAAATCTAATACAAAATTATGCAGAAAAATTTACTGTAGAATTTTTAATATGAAGAAAATAACTTTTCTTTGATTCTAAAACACAATAAACACATTAGTGTTGTTTCGTTCTTAGAGCAAATTGACCTGTAAAATTGTTATGATTTCATTAAATTTTATCCCACCTTTTTCTAGTAGCCAAATAGATTGTTAGAATTCTCTTTGGTTTTTATTTTTTATTTTTTTATTTTAGGCTATGTTTTGTAATAAATTTGGCTTATTTGTGTTTGTATGGTTTTACAATTCAGTCTGCCTCTAAGATTACACATAGTCTTAGTTTTGCTAAATTTGAGTTTCTATTAGTCATGATTCTATAACTGCAAATTTCAAGTTCAAACCGGGTTATATATGTATGGTTTGAAGTCTCTAGCATTTTTTCCTACAATACAAATACATATGTGTTGTTTTAAGTTTGACTAAACCATGTTTCAATAAATTTTCATACTGTAAAGTTGTGATTTACAACTATGTTTTATGTTGGCTTTATTCCATGACAAAAAGTGTTGTAATTGCATTAATTTTGTTCATTGTATTTTGTGGGATTTTATTGTATTGAGTTTAGTATTAAGTTGGTGAAGAATCGAACATGAAATGAAGATCAGTGAAGTTTCGCGACTAGCTCGCAAGAAGTTCGTGAGAAAGGTTCCTGCGAAAAGAGCACGTGAGAAGCACATACTGGAATCTGAAGAGTCAAGTACCAGGCTGTATTTCGTGAGTACTTCACGAGACAGGCCATCTCACGAGGTACCCGTGAAACTCTCTGCCTGGAGGATTTTAAGTGTGACTTTCTTACCCTTCACTCATACTATACATACCCTCATTACCCACAAAAGTAAAAGATGCTATATTCAGAGAGAAAGCCCTAGATAGGTTTCTACAACACAACACACCCACCATTTTAGAGAGAGCTACTCATCCTTTAGTGAGAAATCATTGTAGTCTCTTCTCCTTCCCTCTCCCATTGTCATACCTTGAGAGGAGATTTTGTATCCAAACACAACCCACACCTATTCAGAGTGTAGAGAGTGTTTTGGAGCTTGGGAAGCTTTGGGGATTTGCCAAAAGAAGCCGGTGAGACTTGGCAGATGCAATCGGGCGGTATTGCGGGATCCGGAAAGCTAGAGAAGACATGACCGAGAAGTCCGTTGGTAGCAGGAGCTTGGAGGGCTCAAGTACATTGGGTAGACTAGGCTTGGAGGGTCTTTTATTATTCGTGTACTCCACCTTTATTTTCTAGTGGATTGATTTTGACTTGGAGGGTTGCGGAGAGGTTTTTTGCCAAGTTCTTAGGTTTCCTCTTCGATAACACATCTTGGTGTTATCTTGTGTTTGCATCTCTCTTCCCTACTTTTTAAGCTTTCATTTTATTGTTCATTGTGGTTGGATATGGCTTAAAGTAGTGTATCGGCATATTGCACTTATTTACTCGTATTCCACACTTTGATAAGTTAAGGTAAAAGCAATCTAGCTGTAATTTTATTTTGGGAGTCTAAACATGCTCGTGTGTTTCACACAAATCCGAGCTTTCACGATTGCATCTGCCAATGAATGGCTCTTTCCATTGCTTCCCAATAGCACCAAATTGACATACTACATGTATTTTTTAAATTTATAAATTGACATTTAATGTAATTTTTCTTTTTAGTTAAATATGGATGATAGAAAAGGTTCTAGCGAATGTGAAGATGAGAGACATACTTTGGTTTATGGTGGCCGACTATTTCAACAATTACTTGTTGGTGCATACATATGTATAGAAGGAAATGGACTTATGTGGGTGAGGTGTAACCAACATATATTGAAGACTGAATTATATAATGGATTGAAGTGTGTGATTAGAATCCCAACATTGAATAAGAAATTTTTTTGAAGAGGAACAAGACTAACTTATTACTAAAATTTTTATGATATCATGATTTTGTTTAGTTGTTTCATAGACTTATTTCAGGATTTTTATCATATCATGTTTATGTTATTAGACTACGATAGTAGTGGATTTTAACAATAAGTGAAAATTGTATACCAAACTAATAGAAATTCTTTATAATCCTCAGAATCTATACCTATAATTAAAGGATTTTACATATATTACTATACTTAAATTTTTTTCCCCATGTTATATGCTTAATAATTAATGTTGTTTGGTTCTTAGGAATTGGTTTTTCACTTTGCTATCTCTTTCATTGTATTTGATAGATAGTATACCTACAAACAATATAAATGAGTGTCTTACCATAATTAAAACCTGATGCTTAATACTACTCGAATCGCATAGCCTAATTGTTTTGCTTCTTGATTTTATTTTTTAATGCAATTCTCTTTTTCTTTTCTTTTTCTGCTTCAAAAAAAAGTATTTTATGTATGCAGTTTGGGGTTTATACCATTTAGGTAGTGATAAATTTAAGCCAAACATATTCACAACAAAAGATAAAAAGAAACCTAGAAAAAACAAACAAACTTCCCAAAAGAGGAAAAAAACCTCATTTGTTTAAGCAAAGAAATTAAAACTGATTTCAAAATACCTAACTTTGAAAAATTGAATATGAAAATCAAGTTTATACGTTTGCAATCAGATTGAGAAAAGAGTATCAATTGCGAAAACATTTAAGAATTATTTAAAGGCTTAAAAAACTCAAATTGTGTGGAAAAGTCAACTAGAAGGATTCTGGTGATTGTTCAAAAATACTTTCTTTTTTAATTCTTTTAAAAAAATAGATTTAAATAGAGTAATGATTTGGAAGCTAGATTAGAGATGGAAGAGAGTGTTTAGTGGTCTGCATAGACTTACTTTCTTACCATGCTATGCTACCAGACATTGTTGTTGCTTTTACTACATGTTTAAATATACTGCATTATTTAAATCATTCAATTTCTTTCTCTACAGAGATGAAGTAGAATCTTTCCACATTCTAGAGATTTTCTAATTTCAATAAAGCAAAGGTACCAATTTCTTTTCCTATTCTTTTCTTCAATTAGGGTTTGCTGTCAATTTAAGAATTTCAATTCATAACCCTACAAGATGAAATCCTAACTAGATTTTTCTTTGATAAGTATAAAAGAGATAAGATTATATCCTACCTAAATTTTAATGGTTAGTGATCTTTTAAAGTTAATAATTTCGCTTTAATTTTCGGATTTTTGCTTTCCCTTTTACTTATTTTGTTATTTGTAAAGGGGAGTGAAATTGTGGGATTTTGAATATTTGCTCAAGGTTTTTTTTGTTTGCCCTGAAGAGTTTGCTAATGAGCATATGAATGAGACAGGCTCTTTGAGTGACGTGTATGGTTTATGTGAGGGAAGCATTTTCTTGCAACTACATTCTTCGTGTCTTTTGTGTTCTTTAACCTGCTTCTACAACTGTTTTTATTTATTTATTTAGGGATTCCAATAGTAGTGTGCTTTTGACAGTTGTTTCATTGTTATAAACTTTAGTACGTGTGAAACCAGTTTGATTCTATTTTTTGGTTCCTAAGTTATTTGTTCTCATTTTTCTTTTCTTTTTAAAAATTTAAATATGCAGTGTAGAACCCCTCTCCAACTTCTTTATATTTATTTTCCTCTCATTTCTATTTCAAAATTCTATAATTGAATATTTTCTTTTAAATTTTATTGATTCATAAATATTCTATGTTCTCATTCTTTTATTCATTGCGGTTCATAGGAATGGTAGATGAGAATATCACATTTGTCAGGATAGTTAAGAGATCCGATGTGATTCAAGTTTATATTTGTTTTGTTGAGGTTTTTATTTTTTATTTTTTAGAAAAAAAAATTACATTAGTTTTTTTCCCTGTGTAGCATTTTAGCATATGGAACCCTTTATAATAGTCGGTTTTATGTGCATTACTAATGATTGCAAATTTGCAACTGTTAAGATTTGATTTTACACGAATTACATTTTTACTGTCAGGTGATTCCTTGAGTATGAAAGTCGATATATCATGATCATTGTGTGTGCATTATGGCCTATAGTTTTCTAATACTTTTTGTAATACCAGAAAAAGGGGTGTACAATCAGTCGTGAAATTACGCTTAGTTTATTAGAATGTTTTGGACTTTAGTTTACAAATGCTTTTTGTAATACCCAAAATAGAAAAGTAGATGGGGGGTCAAGGGGTAATAACTTGGGCTTAATCACAAACATTAAGAAAGATCTCTATCATTTCAACTTTTAGTATGTTCCTTCATAACCTTGCACAAATTATGATACCTCAAATTAATACTTTCCTCTGACTTAGGTTGGTTTCTATTTAAACTTAGGTTCATTTGTTCAATTCTTTAGCTGAAGAAGAATTAAAACGAAAAATGTAAAACGAACAACAATTATGCTTCTCTACCAATTTGCATCCAAGGAAGGAAATTCACACCATTCTCTTTAGCTGGATTTTAATTTCAATTGCTAGAAATATTTTTATCCATCACAACAGATGTTACGGTCTTAGTTGTTTAGAATAGCCTTAAAAGAAAATCTATTTGTAAGACAACACATATTGTTATGGATAGCATTTTGATTGTTATATACATTTTAAATTTGAAATTCATACTAAGTGTTATTTGAAATAAAATGTTCACTCCAAATATTTACCTTAAATTATTTGAATATATTTGCTTTCTCAGATTCTAATTATTTTTATCTACAGACATTTATTTGTGGATTCTTACAAAATGGTCATTATTATTATTTTTTATTTTGTTAAAAATAGATGTACTATTTTTTTTGGGAGAACCTGAAAATTACATGTACTTATGTAATTCCCATGCATTTGCACGGTTTTAAAAGCAAGTACTATATATAAAAGAAGAGAAATGATATCTCTACAACATTTTTACAACAAATCCTAAGTGGCAGGTTGTTACTGGTTGTTATTGTTGGGGCAAAAAAGTAATTTTAGTGTTAGTTTCAAATTTGAATCAATAACAACTAACCACTTGTGATTTGTTGTAAAAATGTTGTGGACGTAGCATCTCTCATAAAAGAATAAGCATTTTCCTACAATTAAGGATGTGCTGCCATGTAGGAAAAAATGCCCATCTAACTTTCAGCCACGTTTACAATTAAAAAGCGATAAATTATATTGTTTCACAATTTTAACACCGTTGGATAGTTTCTGAGTATTAAAAAAAAAAAAAAAAAAAAAACCGGTTAAAATAAAATTAAAAAAGGCTTGCAATACAGAGAGAAGGAGAAAAAAAAGAAAAAAGAAAAAAGCTTGTGATACAGAGATGGTGAAGGAGACAGAGTTCGTATGGCCGGCCATCACCATCATTTTTCCGCCACCGTCCATTCTCTTGCTAGACTTAGACCACCGGAACTGGCACTGGTAACTTAAAGGTTCATGCATGAATTGAGATACGGAGATAGAGAGAGAACTACCACCGGTAAATTTTTTTCCTTTCTTTCTTAGATCTATAGGTATGAAATATGAATTAGTTTTGAGAAATTTGGTACTTTCTGGTAATTCTCCAAATTCTTTTCATTCCAAATTTAATTTGTTTAGTTTAAAGTCAGGGTTTTCGAAATTTCAGTTATAGTGCCTAATAGGTGTTTGATGTTGGTTCTTAGTTAATAAATCCTTACTGTGTGTTAAAAAATAAACGATCTACCAACGAGTGAGAGAGAGACAAAGACAAGTCTTTTGATGTCGCAAGAGTTGTGATGTTTATAATCTTTGACTGTAGCATCAGTAATTGGCACTTATTTGCCAAGTTACCATCCTTCCTAGAATCTTCTCCATTTTGTTTTTCTCTCCAGCAAAAGATTCAATGTTTGCTTTCTACTTTGCCTAGATTTGATCCTTTAAACTTTAGCAAAGGGATTGCTAAATAGCAGTTTGTGTGTGTATAACAATGAAATTCTGGATGATTCTCTATAGAGACAACATATTTTATAACTATTGATATATCCTGTTGTGAATTGTTGTGAAAGATAGAAGTTGTAAAGAATTTAGCTTTAGTCATATCTAACTCTATGATCATTGTTGCATAAAATTTCTTTCATTTAAGTCATGGGTTACAATCAAATACAAAATATGTGTCCACTTTCCTGATTTCTTTAAAGTTTCTGCTATATAGGGAAAATATACAAGGGATTGCCTTTTCAACTTTAACTAATGTTTCTTAAATTTTGTTGTGGATTATTTTGAAGTTTTTTCGTTAACTTCTATCAATGTTCAATTGTAGTGTGCTTAATTTAGGTGCATTTTTCGGGTGTATTCATGATGTAAACATTCTTTTCATTCCCATTTAGAATATGTACTCCACATGTTTGACAAAAAGTCTCACTCAAAATTGAAACTTACCACTTAAAATTGAAACTTACCAAATAACACCATTTGAAATCCCAACCAAGTTAGTTGTGACTTGCACCCAAGTTGTTTCGAGGGCTATGGTTATATCATAGGAAAAGCAGGTAAAGATTCTAGAATCTTTAATTGTTTTCATTTGAGTTTTGGGTGTGAATTTTAGCTATAAAAAAAAGCTCCCAAAAAATTTTCTTCTCCTTCCCTAAAACCCAACTCTGAAAATCAATTCCAAACGCCAAACGCCAAATGCCATTCTCCTTCTCCTCTCTCCTCTATTTCTCCCCCTCGTTTCTCTTCTCTACCCTTCTCCTTCCCCCAAATGACCAAAAAATTTCAGCTATACAAAACCCAATTAGTTCAAAAAAACTCAACCTGAGTCCCCAAAAAACTCAGCCAGACGCTCTATCCCTCTCCCTCTTTTAGACACACGCTTTGCCCCTTTTCCTCTCACTCATCTGTTTCTGCCTCCGCTCCTCCAACCTGTGAGTTTTTTTTTTCTCTCTCTCTCTCAAGGCAAACACAAACATAGTTTTGCAATCTCTTTCAGTTAACCCTAAAAATTTTGTTTTTTTTTATTTTTTTATTTTTTTGTTGAGGCAATTTTCTTTTCATTTGTGGTTGAGATCTTCTATTGCGCAGATTTAGTTTGAATTTTTTTAAGGCAGAGAAACTTACAGATTTATATGCAAATTGCAAGTTTTCTCTAGGATTATTATAAGATTTGTGTTTATCGCACACTCTTTGTTTTTTGGGTCAGTGTTGCTGATTGATAGCATTTTTAGGCTGGAAAAAAGTCACTATAGACCTGTGGTTGTTACGCAAAGAGGTCAGTTTATCTTTCTTTGTTTTTTTCTTTTATTTGTTTTTTATTTTTTAAAAATTCTTTTCATCAACGTTCATTAGATGATTGTGTGAAGTGGATCCTAAGTGGGTTTCATTCTATTTAAGCCATTGTTTTCTTGGGAAAGTCTTTTTTTCCATGGGCTTTGCCAGTTTTGAGTAGATAGGTTTTGTTGTATTAGATGCCCATGTTCATCAATTCAAGGGTAGCACCGTAGTAGTGATAAGTCTTTATTAGTTTTCTACTTTAGTCTCTATTTGTTTTTTGCTGCATCATTATTGGCAATTTATTTCTGGGAAGAATCTAAAATTGGACTATTTGTGTTTTAGATTAAGATATCAAATGCTTATAAAAAACTTGGTGAAGAGTTAAGTAGCTTGAGAAGTTGAGGAAAGAGAAGAGCCTAAGAAAAGGAGGAAATAGATTCTTGAGAAGCATTGATAAAGCTTCAAGATATAAGTGTAAATGACTATTTTTTTTTGTAATACTTATTAAACCAAATGTAATAGCACATTATGATGATTGTAATATATTGCTTTATAATATTTGTTTGTTTCTCATTTATAAGGATTGTATATATAAAAATTCATTTGTTTCTCATTTATAAGGATCTTATATATAAACTTTTGATGGTTTTTCATGAGAAATGTTTAAACTACAATTTTCATCTTATATTAGAGCAAATTCAGCATTCAAATAGTTGAAATTTAGAGAAATGTTTAAATTTAACATGTTAAAATACAATTTAAAAGTTTTTCATGCTTTGCACAGGTTAGTGACTAGTATATATAAAAGTAGAGACCTCATGCGGGAAAGCACGAGGTTATGCCAAGTGGTGCATTCTATACAAAGAGAATGGAAATATTCTCAAATGTCACATTTGAAATATTCTCACATGCCACATCTAAAAAAAAAAAAAAAAAAAAAAAATTAAATATTGTCTTTTTGTTTCATTTGGTTCAATGTTTCAAGACTTTTCTAATTAACAAATAAATATTCTTTGTATCATTTGGTTGAATATTTCAAAGACTTTTCATCCCTCACACATACACACAAAACTCTTTGTATTTTAATTTACCATTTTCACCTCTTGCATTTCTACCCTTCTATATATACCTATCCATAGTTCTTCATGCCATCCCATGTCAAATGCACATAGGTAAAAAATGATGTCATTTACTTTCAATCTTTTGATGACATCTACCTAGCTTTAACATTGTTGTCTCATCTAATCCTTACCCATATGAGTTGGATACAAGAGGTGTCAATTCGGGTTAGCGTGTCGGGTTCGTGTCGTATCGAGGTAGGGGTATTCGACTAAATGACTCAACCCTAACCCGACCTATTTAATAATCGTGTCATGATCTTTCAACCCTAACTCGACCTGTTAATAAGGCGGGTTGACCTAACACAACCCATTTAACACACTTAATAAACGAGTGGTGTTGAGTTGACACGAATGTAACACAACCCATTTCAACCTACATAATATAAAATACAACTTCCATCTAGAAATAATTTTTTTTTTTATCCCAAAAACAGTGCATACACTTCAAGTCTTAAACCCACATTTAAAATAATATAGTTCAATAAAATATAACATTCATCTAGAAATAAGTTCTTTACACTCTAAAAGAAGTGCATACACTTCCAAATTCAAAATAACAGAGTTTTACAAAAATCAAATAACAAAGTTCAACAAAAATATAATATCCTTGGAACTCGCCAAATGCTAGATATTGAAAGAATTGGAGCAAACAGTAGACTAATCCTGACTATGACTACAATTATCATCCATAGAATCTTTGTTGATGTCCAAATTCAAAACATCTTCCACAAGCTTATAAAATTTCATTTGTGCAAGTTCTATGCCAAATATATATATATATATATATATATATATATATATATAAGTGTAAGGACCCAGATATCAAACAGCCTAAGCCCACTTAGAATAGTGAGGTTTGCACAGTTCAACCAGGCCCAAATCAATATATTTGTAAGAGAGTGGATCAAACAAAAAGGGAGGGCTTAGCTTGAGGACAAAAACAAGGAAGAAAAACTAAAGGTCATGGATTAATATATGTAATGGGCTTATTACAAGCTTGCCCAAGGAGACAAATAATGCTCAAAACGAAACACTGTTCATGCTCTTCCCTCAATGTTCTTATTCTAACTCATATCTTTATGAGAATTGTGCTCCGGTCCCCTTTTTTGGAAATTTCCTCTCCCTTATATACTCCCTTCCTCTTTACATCTTGACCCCCTATCTTTACCTAACCAAATTCTCATCATGACACTTGTCCCTTTAAACATCTGCTGAATGTGGTAGAAGGAGCTGCTTAGCTGTGAATTACACTGTTCAAGTCACTTCCTCATCAATGCAGCTGATAAAGCTGTGGCCCACCATTTAATGCAGAGGCAACAGACTACTTCTCGCTGGAAACTTCCCCTACTCTCCATGACTCTCTCTCCTCCGCCTATCCTTCCCACCTAGAGTTCCCAAGATACTTTTGTCTCTTCTCCTCCTCTCCTCGGGTGAATTCCCTTCTTGGGCTCGTGATGTCTCAATAACAAGACTAACAGCTCTGCAATCCCTTCCTCGGTCCTCGGGCCTCCACAATAAGTATTAGTAGTTACAAAATGTGATCATGCCTCAACGGTTTTAAAAGCAATACCCATCAAATCTAGTTTATAAACTATCTCAGTAAACCCACTTGCAAGATATGCAGACGGTGCCCAACACTAATACAAACACAAAAAAAAAAAGAACACATGGCATAAGACAAAAGCTACAACTGTGGCCTTAACCAACAATTAATATATCTCATATATTAATAACGGCACATGGGTTCAAAGTTTATAGAACAAAAACATTATGCAGAAAAAAATTACTACAGAATTTTGAAACACCAAGAAAACGGTTTTCTTTAATTCTAAAAGTCATTAAACACATTAGAGAGAGAAAGAAAGAGCAATAACCGGTTTGAGACTTTGAGTTTGAGAATTGGGCGTGAGTCTATAAGATAGTAGAGTGAGTAGTACAGCTAAAATAAAAAAATAAAATTAGATATTTATAAGAAAGTTTAGAGATTTAGGGTTTGTACAGTTTAGAGACCTAGGATTTGTAAAGTTTCAATTTCCATTTATATCCCTTATAAGTTTTTGTAATTACTCACTTTTCTTTTTAAAAAATATATGTTAGATATATAAGGTATTTAACAAATCTAAAATAAAATGAATATTATTTGTTATACGAGTTAAACGGGTTGTGTTAAGTAGGTCATTTCGGGTTGACATAAATAAATTGGCATGTCAAACTTGTCTATTGCGGGTTACGCGGGTTGACCCGCTTATAACACGTTTCTTATTGTGTCGTTTTCGGGTTGACCCGTTTATGACCTAAACCCATTAAGGCCCAACCCTAACCCGCAAAAACCCGTGTCGGGTTCGTGTCGTGTTCGCGGGTTGGGTCGAACATTGACACCCCTAGTCATACAACCAAGGAAGGGGGCTTGCATTTTATATTGAATAACGACAATTATGATTTTGATGTTAAAGTCAGACGTTATGGATTTGTGGGTTTTGTAAACGATGTGATTAATTGTGAGTGTTTGGGATGTGCATTTTGTTTAAAAATTAAGAGGAAAGAGAAAGACACATTCTATATCAACTTTTATTCTATTATATTCCTCCAAATATGTTTTTTTTTTTTTTTAATTTCTCATTACTTCAATTGAATAATTATAATGGATATGTATATGCAATTTATAATTGTTTCTTTTTATGATGAACTCATTTCTAATAAAGTTCTATAACAATTATGCTATAATACATATATAACATATTCCAAAATCATCTTACGTAAAACATTACAACACTATCCATGCATCGCATGGGTAACTTACTAGTACTATATATAATAGTAGAAGTTTTTTCCTATAATTAAGGTGGTTTTGATATGTAGGAAAAATACCCATCTGAATTTCTACCATGTTTACGGTTAATATATATATATATATATATATATATATATATATAAGCAGAGACCTCTTGTGAGAGTGTATGAGGTCCTTCCGCGTGGCACTCTAATTTTGCATTTAGATTTTTATTTTTACCTCTTTTTATTAAGTTATTTTTACTGTTACCAAAAAGTTCACGTTGACTTATTTTTACTGTTATCTCATTAATTGTTTAAGCTTACACCATACATTTCTCTCTTTTTCATGTCTTTTAGCATACCCACCGTTTTAGTATTAAAAAACAAAAGAAAAAATAATAATAATTAATGACTAATAGAAATAACTAACTAGATAAGACCCTAGGGAGAGATAGTAAGACATGAAAATGTTGTGGATTGTTAAATGAAACATATTATTTCACTATTACCAAAATAAAGAACCTGAGATTGATAAAGCATTTGTAAGAGAGTAAAAGAGGAATTTGAGGGGCCACCACCTCTGTCATACTAGCCTTCCACCACCATCAAGCCGCTATGGGTATTTTATTTATTTATTATTTAGAGGCTTAAATATGATTTTGGTTTGGGTAATTTGGTTGGATAGTGTTTTTTTTTTTTTTTGGGTATATAAGTAGAGAGAATATTTTTCTAAGCTTATACCACACATTTCTCTCTTTTTCATGTCTTTTAGCATACCCACCATTTTAATATTAAAAACAAAAGAAAAAATAATAATAATTAAGGACTAATAGTAAATTAGCTCCCAATTAACATTAAATGGCTCCAATCACTCTCATTTCCGACTTAAATGGTTCCAAATTTACTCTAATTAAAAGATAATTGCACAAATTACTCATTGAATAATTAATGTTTAACTATCTAATTAATTAAGTGTATGCAACCTCACCATAAAATGTAGTTCTAACCAATCAAATTATGACACGTCATTGATTTCAAATTGATTACACTTATAACCAATTGAAATCAATTGTTCATAATCATATATAGTCGGACTCAATTTGTGATAGTGCATCTCAGCCATTAAAACTTGATTTGATGATAACTTTCAATCTGGTGGTCCGATTAGGGCTTATGACCAGTCGATTTGATCGTTACGACATCAAGATCATTTTGATGAAATGAGATTAAGGATCTAATGGCTAGAATCAAGATGCATATTTCCAAGGCGAAATTACCCTTTTACCCTCCACGTGAGGTTAAATGCAGGTTGCAAAATGGGGTGTCAACAATAACTAACTAGATAAGACCCTAGGGAGGGATAGAGGGACATGAAAACGTTGTGGATTGTAATGAAACGTATTGTTGTACTATTACCAAAATAAAAAACCTAAGATTGATAAAGCATTTGTAAGAGAGAGAAAGAGGAATCTGAGGGGCCACCACTTTTGTCATATTGGCCTCCCACCACCATCAAGCCGCTAAGGGTAATTTTTATTATTATTTTTAATTAGGGGCTTAAATACTATTTTGGTTTGGGTAATTTGGTTGGATAGTTTTTGTTTTTGGTATATAAGTAGAGAGAATATTTGGTGCACAATGTAAGACTACCATGGTTTTAAATCATCATAACACACATGCATACGCACTTATCCACATCTTGTCTTAATGTTGCACTATCAATGAGTGGAAGACGGTGAGAGAGTTGGACATACATTCATTTCATGGTATGCAATATGTGAATACAATACAAATTAGTTGATTTTCATGGTCATGTAACTATTTTGAATTTATTTTTGGTTTCATGATTTCTTTTTAAAAAAATTAACCTTACCTTGAGAAGGCTACAAATGTACAGTGAAGCTACTAAACTAAAATTTGATATCTCAAAATGAATATGTTTCTTTACTCTAATTTAGTTTACTTTTTCTTTATAATATATGTACAACATTCTCCAAAACCGTCTTACATAAAATATTACAAAATTATCAGTGCATTACATGGGCAACTTATTAGTATGTTATAATGGATCGGGAGAAGAGAAATAAAACAGGAAAAATTAAAAGAGTTATTGCACTATCAATTTGTGAATGAGTGGACTTGGTAAACCCGTACTATTTAGTATATATAATATAACTCTATAAGGATAACATAGTAAGAGCAAAGTACCATATTGTTAAGGTCCAAAATATCACAATGTTATGTCAAAACCCAAAACAACACAAAGGATTGAAATCTAGAAAACATTCGGGCTTTCAATAAAAAAGGAAAGGCCCAAATCCATTAAGGGTCCATAGGGAGGGACCCAAGCCCATGAATGGGCAAGCTTTGGACCTCACGAAACAAAGGAAAGAAGAAGTACAGCCCAGCCCTCAAAGGTAAGAAAATTGCTGAGGAGCCCGAGGAAAAAATTGGACCAGGACACCTGGGGATTCCTAAGAGCCTGGGATCCTCGGGATGTGCAGCAAGCCCAGGTTGGGACTGAGACAGTTCAAGGGGGCATGCCCAGAAACACGAAGAACGAGGGCAGATATGTCCCATCAGCCACCCAATGATGCTGTAAAAAGGATCAGAAGGCTTGGGAACCAACAACCTATGAATAAAGAACTGGTACCTCGGAAAACCCAGGAAGATGGACCATGAAGGAAGGTGGCTGGGGATCTTTCAGCCTGATGGAAAGGAATCAGCCCATTTGGGAAAAAAGTACAAAGGGGAAAGCAGCCAAAAGGTGGGTCTGAAAAGGTGGAATCTAAAAGCCTTGGAAAAAGAAAGATCAAAGGTTAGCCCTCTGGGACCCCCTAGAACGGGAAAGTCAGCTAGGGGCTTTTGAAGTGGGAACCTCAAAAGAGGGAAATAGTGAAGAATGATAAAAGGACCAGCCACCAATGTTTCTAACACAACATTGGTTCTGGTACTCAGGGGAGTAAATGAAGGGAATCAATGGTACCCCAGAAACCTTAGGATGGCACTATATAAGGAGGGGCAGCCAACAGTGAAAGGCATTCAGGAACAGTGAATTAGAGGGAAAAATCCTTGAGAAAGCTCTGTTAGAATTCAAAAAAGAGAAAAGAGAGGGAAAACACATCCGGGGTCCTCAAACAGCCACTAGAGAACACACTTGGATTCAAAGGGATTCAAACTTTGTAAGTCTTAGAGGCCTGAAGAGCCATCTAAGTCTGTGATTTTTGAACTTATTTAGACCTTGTAACACATCTTAGTGAGCATAATGTATTACAAAATTAAAAAAATAATGAAATATCCCATATTATCTTAAGGATCCCAACGTTTTATTTTACTTTTCTTCCTCATTATTTCGTTCTTTACTGTTCCTTGCTATTCAATGCGTATATATTTTTCTGTATGTTAGTATGTATGTGTTGTAGGATCCGTGTTTTGTGCACCACTTGGTTCAAAATCAGCCCAATTTAGTTGCGGTGAACCAATCCCAGTCCCTTAAAACAATAAGCATTGGGCCCAGGATCCCTGTCTGGCTACTTGGGCCTGTGTGCTGTTTAACAAAAAAAAAAAAAGGACCCACACATTAAGGCGACTTTGCTGGGGACTGGGCAAAGGAGAAGGAAGAAGCAGTCCTTTCGCAAAGCTTGGCTCCAAGACTAAGGAATAGCAAGGGTACCAACGTGCCACCCACGGCATCTGAGCCCGTGGGAGAGAATAAGGTAGCTTCCAGACAAAGAAATGAAGTACCTCTGGTGGAGCATGAGGTTGTCTTAGGATAGAGGCGTGAGGTGCAAGAGCTAGACCCTATTACCCGGATGGCAGAGATGTTGAAGGACCTTCAGCAGGAGATCCGTCTCCTCAAAGAGGGAAGAACCCAAGAAATCAGGGATAATGCTCCTCCTATGGTTAACCAAAAGAGGGCCCAGCCAGATGGAGGGTCAGCAGTAGGAGGGGGAGCCAACCCCTAGTATCTCACATTGGTGGATGTCAATGCCCTTCTTGAACAAGAAAGGGAAAAGCTCTCGGGGATCCCCAAGTAGTTCTCTCGAGATCCCCCATTTCCACCAGAATTCCTTGGCAAGCCCTACCCTAAGGGATATGAACCCCCATAGTTCCACCCTTTTGATGGAAGCAACAAAAGTTCTGTGAAACATGTGAGTAGATTCATTCACACCATGGGCCCTTATGCAGGAGACAAGGAGTTATGTCCAAGGGAGTTTGCTAAGTCCCTAGTGGACAGAGCATACACATGGTACACCACCTTGAGGCCTAGGTCCATCAAGACCTGGGATGAGATGATGGAGAGATTCTGCGCAAAGTATTATCCAGGTGAAGATAAAGTCACTTTCCAAAACCTTCAGATGGTAAAGCAAAGGTCTGGAGAGGATCCTGTCCAGTTCATCTAAAGATTTGAGGACGTTTCTTTGGACTACTATGGAGATCACAAAGAAAAGGAGCTCGTGGAGACCTGCATATCCAACATGCTTTTTGATTACAGGCTTAATCTCAAAAATCTATACATAACCCAGTTTGCTGACTTACTACAAAGAACTAGGAGACAGCGTTAACCATGAAAAAAAAGAGGGTACCAATATCCCAGGCCATGACAGCTTCAGTAGGAGAAAAGAGAAAGAGACCTGAAGGAAAAGTGACTGAGGAACCACCTGTGATCCTGTGTACTACAGAAGAATTAAATCATGTTCTGGATAAATGGATTGAAGACGGAATTGTTAGGCCATTCACTGTATCCAAGCCACCTACTGAGGAAGAAAGAAAGAATCCCTTGTTTTGTAGGATTCATAATTATGTCAAGCACTCTACTAAGGATTGTTGGACCTTCTGAAGGATTTTTCACAAAAAACTTAGGGAGGGGACCTTGGAGCTCACCCAACGGGAGCCTAAGGTGCAGAGGAACCCTTTACCCAACCACAAAGGAAAAGGAGTGGTGGCTGTGGTGATCCATGGGAACCCGGTAGAAGCAGAAGAATCTGAAGGATCTTTCCATCCAAGCACAGTTAGGACCCTTCAGAAGAGCCCCAAGTTCAGATCACCATTCAACCAACTGGGATTTGGGCCAGAAGCAAGAAGGATTGCCACAAAATCCCTCATGAGTATAGCAGCAGATTCAGGGGTAGAGTGTTTCACGACAGAATCCCATGCCAGCCAAGCTTACTTGGAGACAACCAATGCAACAACCTTCACGGATGAAGATATGGAAGTTGAACATCCAGACCATTGCAGACCCCTTTATTTAATGGCTACCATAAATGGTGTCCAGATTAGGAGAGCACTGGTAGATACAAGGGTGTCACTCAACCTCATTGCCTTAAGTACCCTTAAGGCTGTGGGCATGACTGGCAGGAGGATCCTAGGGGCTCCTGTGGAGATAATAGGATTTGGAGGGGGCAGCAGAATCAATTGAATGATATGTGCAGCTGGCCCTAGAGGTAGGCCTAATAGTAGCCCTAACCGTATTCCATATGATCAACTTAGAAGTTTCCTATCATATTTTGTTAGGACGCCCCCGGCTCCATAAGCACCGCCTCATTCCCTCCACGTACCATCAATGTGTCAAAAGGAGACTGAATGGGAGGCCCATAAGAATCCCTGCCAATCCAAACCTTTTCAGCCAAGGAGAGGTAAACTTTGTAAAAAAAATGTTTTATGACGAGTTGGGGCTGTATGACGGGAGTCCCACACCAGGGACACTAAGAGCACTTGTCTTAGAAGAAGAAGAAGGAGGAGGTACCCATGATCTAAGAAACCTCATGGACAGAAAATGGCAAAAGAAGGAGACCAGCTCCTCAAGATCTCGGGAGTGCGTAGTAGTCCGGGAACCCGGAGGAAGGTTAATATATCGCTTATGAAGGTGCGCGGGACCCGAATGCGTTGTACAGGAAGGTCCGGGACCACCAGATTGTATGATGGCTCAAGAAGAGATCCTGGAGGACCTAGACAAGGAAGCACAGATCTAGCCCGAAGAGGAATTGGAAGAAGTAAACTTGGGGGCTGGACTAAGATCCCCAAAGCCTGTTTTTATCAGTAGTCAGTTAACAGCACAAGAAAAAGAGCAGTTAGTAGCATTACTCAACATATATGTGGATGTATTTGCATGGACATACGATGAGATGCCTGGCCTGGATCCAAGGCTGGTAGTCCATTCTCTTAATGTGAACCCGGGAGTCAAACCGGTAGTTCAACTAGCCAGGGTCTTCCACACCGAGGTAGAGGCTCAAATAACTCAGGAAGTTGGGAAATTACTAGCAGCCAGGTTCATCAAGCCAATCCAGCATCCCAGATGGCTCTCCAACATAGTACCTGTGAAGAAAAAGAATGGCCAAATCCGATGTTGTGTGGATTTTCGCAATCTGAACAAAGTATGTCCGAAGGATGAGTTCCCCCTACCCAATATTGATCTCCTTGTAGATTCAGCCTCGGGAAACTCCATTTTTCGTTTATGGATGGATATAGTGGGTATAGCCAAATTCAGATGGCTACCAAATATGCAGAAAAGACGGCATTCAGGACCCTGATTGGAAACTTTTATTACATTATGATGCCCTTTGGCCTTAAAAATGTGGGGGCCACATACCAGTGAACCATGACAGCCATCTTCCATGATATGATGTACAAGGAAATGGAAGATTATGTAGACGACATCGTGGTAAAATCAAAAACCAAGGCAAGACACTTCCAAGTACTTGAATGAGTCTTTGAGAGGTGCAGGATGTACAAATTGCGCATGAACCCCATGAAGTGTGCCTTTGGAGTATCTACTTGAAAATTCCTTGGGTTCCTAGTACATCACAGAGGCATAAGTGTGGATCCAGCTAAGGCCACAACCATCGCAACAATGAAAAGGCCTACAACGGTTAAAGAGCTCAAAAATTTCCTTGGGAGGGTTTCCTACATCAGGAGGTTTGTGCCAGGATTAGCTTCGGTCATAAGTGAATTATCCAAATTGTTGAGAAAGGGTGCTGAGTTCACTTGGGGAACTGAACAGCAGGAAGCCTTTTAGAGAATCCAGCAGATCATGAATCATTTTCCTACCCTGCAAGTACCAGTACGTGGGCGACCTCTGTTGCTATATTTAGCATTAAATTCTCAGGCTATAAGAGCCCTACTAGCACAAGAAGATGATGAGGGGAATGAACAACCCATTTATTATGTGAGCAGGACACTAAAAGATACAGAGACTAGGTACCCCAAGATAGAAAGAGCATTTCTAGTGGTTATCTACGCATCCCAAAGGCTAAAACGGTACTTCTCAGCCCATCAAATCCTCCTAGTGACCGAGTCTCATCCCATAAAGGCATTCCTCCATCAACCTCTCTTGATAGGAAGAATAGCACAGTGGCTGGTCTTGCTCTCTCAATATGACATCGGTTTGAGGACCTCCAAGGCAGTCAAAAGCCAAGTCATAGTGGATTTGCTAGCCTAGTTCCTAGGGGAAGAAGAGTGTTCACTAAGTGAGGAGATCTCAGGAGAAGTAGCAATGGCAGAGCTCCTAAGAAAGAAGTGGACCATGAGGTTTGATGGGTCAACAACGACAACTTCAAATGGCCTAGGAATTGTGCTGAGTTGCGAAGATAGGGATACCGTGCCATTATCCTTTAAGCTCGAGTTTCCCTGCTCAAATAATGCTGATGAATATGAGGCGAACCTGACTGGACTGGCCATAGCACTCAACACGGAAGTAAAGCATATGAAAGTTTTGGGAGACTCCAACCTCATGGTTTACTAAGTAAAGGGGGATTTCGCATTAGGGGAGCAGAGTTTGGCAGCTTATAGAACTTGGGCACAAAAGGTGGAATAGAAATTTCAGACCTTTAGTGTAGAGTACACCCAAAGGAGTGAAAACAAGTTTGTTGACGCATTAGCCACCTTGGGATCCTAGATACCCTTTAAAGGAAAGATCACGTTGATAAGGGAAAGCAAGCAGGAAAATTCCATCATAGGGACCCTTAAAAGGATGTTCCCTGAAGAATCAGAACAGAAAGATTGGAGAGATTAGATAAAAGGGAAGATAGGAAAGTTGGAGCATGGAGGAAGTATCAAAGAATTGAAAGATTACACCTTGATAGAAGGAGAACTGTATAGGAGGCTACTCGGGGGGATCTTGTCCAAATGTATCAATGAGAAAGAAGGGAAACTGAGGTTAGAAGAATTACACAACCAGGCCTACGGGATCGCAGAAAAGATCAGCCTATACAGAAGAATGCAACGCATGGGGTAGTACTGGCCAGATATGAACAGAGATGCTGCAACTGTATAGGAATAATGTCAAAAGTGTCGGCTTTCGGTGGACAAAGAAGAAAGTTATGCTGTGTTCGTAACAGAAGATTGGAGGACCCTATTTATGGAATACCTAGCTCAAGGGATCCTGCCAAATGACAGGACGCTGGCCCATCAGCTCAGGAAGCTCGTCATTTGGTACTTTCTGCAGAACGGGATCCTGTTCAAAAAGGGGTACAGTAGGGATCCCTTAAGATGCTTGGGGCCTAGGGAAGCTAGAGAAGCAGTAAGAGAAGTCCACTCCAGTAACTATGGAAGCCATCCAGGGAAGAGGAGGCTTTACAGGCAGCTACTGCAGCTGAGGTACTATTGGCCTACAATGAAAAAGGACTACAAAGAGTTAGTTAAAACGTGTCACACATGCCAAGTACTAAGAGATGCAATCCATACTCATCCAAATATGTTGCAAGATATGACCACACCATGGCCTTTCCACACTTGGGGGCTTGATCTCATAGGACCCATAAACCCTCCCTTCAATGGCCATATATAGATCTTGGCAGCCATCGAGTACTTTACAAAATGGGTAGAGGCCATCCCCTTGAAGAAGGCCACTGGACCAGCTGTTGCAAACTTCATTCGGGAACACATCATTACACGGTTTGGGATCCCCAGGAGACTGATCAGTGACAATGGTACCCTGTTCATAAATAAGGACATGAAAAACCTAACCGAGGTGTATCACATCAAGCACAGGAGATCCATACCATACTACCCACAAGGAAATGGCCAAACCGAGGCCACCAATAGGGTGATACTGAAAATCCTCAAGAAGATGAAGCATGAGTATGGAGGGAAGTAAAATGCCCATCTGACGGATGTCCTTTGGGCATGCAGGAGCTCCTTGAAAATAGCTACAGGATTTTTACCATTTTCCCTTGTTTATGGGAAAGAAGCCATCAGTCTAGTAGAGTTAGTTATCCTCACACCGAGAGTAGTACTTGAAGGAATCCAAGAGGACACTGATAGCACGAGTAACAAGGGAAGATTGGCTGATCTGGAAAGGCTAGAAGAGGAGCGAGAAGTGGCAAGAAGGAGGAGCCAAAGGTACCAGCAGAGAATGGCTAAGGCATATAGGCAGACAGTACACCTAAGAGCCTTCACAGAAGGGCAGCTGGTGTTGAGAGCAGCAGAGCATGTAAGGAAGAATGTCCTAGGACCCTCCAAATTTGCTCCGAAATGGGAAGGGCCCTACATCATCAGGGAAGCCCACAATAGTGGATATTATTACCTCGCGAAGGAAGATGGGACTGCCTTAACGGATCCCATAAACGGAAAATGGCTAAAGCAGTACTACGCGTGAAAAAGGAAGGTTCCAGTACACTGAGAATCCTTTTTTTTCTTTGCCGTTCTCTAATCTGCTAAGTGTCTCGTCACTCTTTATGTTTTTGCCATGTTGTTTTTGCTAAGAACTTCATTTAGATGTTTCTTTTAGGAATCTATGATAGAAGGACACTCTATGACCCTTACTATCTTTTATCAATCATCCTATGTTCCTTATTCTAGTAGTTATGATGTGTTTCAATGGAATCTTTTTTTCAAAAAAAGATCTTCAAGTAAGATGTACAATTGCATAATATCACATGACATAGCCCAAATGTGGCCAAACCTGGGTGGGGTACTTGGGCCAGCGCTAAAAAAAAAAAAAAGAGGAAGAAAAAAATGAAATCTAAGCACATGACCCAAGACTCACACTGCAATCAGTCCAAGTACACGGCCTGGGACTTCAGGCAGTAATAAGTACCTCGAGGAACCCAACCTAGTACTTGCCCCAAAATAGGTTTGCCTAGTTCATGACCTAGGACTTGGAAAAAAGAAAGAAAGAGGAAAGTAGCATCCAATGTACTTAGCTCAGTACCTGCGCAGGAACACAACCACTAAAGTACTTGGTCCAAGACCTACCACAAGAATTCGTAGGAGTCATGGTCCAGGTCTCAGTTAAAAAAAAGAAAAAAAAAAACAAAAGAAACAAAAGGGAAAGATGCCAGAAAAATACATGAAGCACAGATCCATATATATCATAAAGAAAGCAGTCAAAAGTAATTCCAAAAAGAGAAATAAAAACTTATACACCTTAAATTGTCTGAAAAAAGAAAAGAAATAAACTTATACATCTTGAGTTGCCTAAAGAGAAGAAAAGAAAAGGGGCTAAGATATATGGCCAGCCAACAGAGAGCCTTTTGAGGGAACTGTAGGAACAGTTGAGGAAGAAAGAACCAGTTGCTTCTTGACTTTCAAATCTTGCAATGCCTTGTGAGCATGAGCCAGGACTTCCTCAGCAGCAACAATTTCAGTATCAAGATCCTTGGAAGCCTTCCTCTGGAATAGTGTGTGGACTAAAGATCGCAGGTACTACAACAAAAAGGACAAATTGAACCTGGCCTCTATGAGATTCTGCACCACTCCCCTCCACTCCAAAAGCCTCTCCTCGGATAAGGAGTCTAGAAAGGAGTCCCTTAGAGAAATCAACACGGCACAGAGGAGCTCCATCAAGATGTTGCCCAGAAACACACCTCCCCTGAACCCACTGGTAAAGTCCCCATGAGCCTGGAACAGAGTCTCCAAGAGTGGCAAACCCTCAGCAGGCACAGAGAATCGCAGAAAGCTAGCAAAGGGAGGCCCAAAATGGTGAAAGTGGCTCGCAGGGAGGCTGTTGAACTCCAAGGAGTCAAACGGGCCAGGAAAGTAGGGAGCCCCGAGCTAGGATCCGAGACAGCCATCTCTGGGGCTTCCTCCATAGTTGTATCCCCGCCTTCAGGAACTGGAGGACTTTCAGGTCTTTGGATGGTCTGGGGGATCCCTGTCTGAGCTTCAGTAGTTTGGACACTGGAAGCAGGTCCTTTAGCTTCCTCAGTAATTGCAGGCTCAGGTTCCTTGGTACCTGCGTCAACACCTAAAAAAAAAGAGAGAACATAAACAGAGTTAAAAAAAAAAGAAAAAAGAAAAGAAGGGAGGCAAAAGGATGAGAGCAAGGGAAAGGCAAAGAACGTGTACTAGCCCCCTGTGGTAGAGCTTTCTTTTGAGTTTGGGCAGCCACTTCAGCCATCGTGGAAGGTTCGTCCTCCTGTCCCTCTGACCTCCCAGAAAACTCTATGAAAGAATATAATGCACGTTGAAAGAAGGGTGAAGAGATCTTGGCAAAATTGCTGAAGAAGGGGAGGGACGCCGAAGGCTTCCCAAAAGGGTGAAAAAAGAGAAAGGGAAGATATGAACTAAAAAGGAGGAAAGGCAACAATAACGAGCAATACACATCTTCAGAAGCCTCTGACTTCAAGGAAGGGGCAGCTTCAGAGGCAGATTGGGCGCTAGCTTGGCCTAAAGGAGAAAAAGAGAAAAAGAACAAAACCCCTCTGGAAGAAAGGATAAGGGAGACAAGAAAATAGGCACTAATAAAGGATGAGATAAGGTTTACCTGCTCATGTAGATGAAGATGCACCCCTTAGAGACTCATTACCAAACGCAAGTTCAGTTGTGGGCTCAGTTGCTACAGTTTTAGTTAGGCTGGGAGTCTGCACAGGTTTGGGATCCTGGAAAACAGGAGGCTGAGAGACCTCAGGATCCTGGATAGCCAATGAGGCAGGAGATGAGATGGGTTGGGCATCCTTGACTGCTTGCCTAGCCTTCTCAGCCACGCTACCACTAGGGGGCTCCTTCTTCACATTTAAGGCAGCAGGGGGCTGAGCTGCCACCACTTCTTTCACCAAGGCACCACCAGTCACAGGGGGAGGCACCTCGACCTGCAAAAGAAAAGAGAGGCAGGAAGAAACAATTGACAGGACATCAAAAAAAAATATATACACAATGCCAAAGAAAGAAAGAAAACAGAAAGTGAAAGAGAATAAGTGAATAAGGGTTATACCACATCATCACCAGAGGATTGACTTTTTGCTCCCTTAGGGTTTGACTTGCGCTTAGACTACAAAAAAGGAAAAACCATTTATCAGTAAAGAAAAAAAAAAAAATAAGGGAGACACAACAGAACAACAAACCAGTGGTGAGTAAGGAGATGTCAAAAAAAAAAAAAAGAAAAAAAAGAAGAAGAAGGAATGAGGGCTTGCCCTTCTTTCTCTCTCTATAGATTCTTTAACAGTCTTTTGCTTACTACGGGTACGCCTAGAGGGTCCTAAAGGAGATTAGGGTATGATGTCAAGGGACCCCGAAGAACCATGGGCTAAGGAAGTAACAACTACTGAAGAGGTTCCTTTAAAAGAACCCACAAGGACCTGAAGGACAGAAGACTCTACCTTAGTCTTCACTCGGATCTTTGGGATGAGAGGATGGCTGACCTCCTTTCCAACTACAAAAGGGTCCACTCCCTCGGGTTCCTCAGAAACAACAAGCTACTTATGAGACTTAGCAGTTTTCCTCTTCTTGGTCTCATGGCCAGCCTTAGTACCCTCAACACTACCTTCAATCTCAGCCTTCTTGATAGCCTCTTGCTTGATCTTCTTCTCTTTGCCTTTGCCCACAGGGGTTGAAGCACCAGTTGCCTCTACCACCCCTCTCTTGATTGGCACGCAAGAGGAAGAGCCCACAATGAGGTTGCACCCTGACCAAGCATCAGGGAAATTATTGGCATAGCACACCCAGCCTCCCCTAGAGGCATGCAACTCTGCAAATCCTGTTTTGCTGCTTATTACAGAAGACACAATGCCAGCAGTGGGGAGGGCTAAACGCTTGTTATAAGAGGGAGTAGAGAAGAGACTAGGATTAGGAACCCTCACAATCTTGCCAGAACCAACAAAATCCAAGAAGGACTTCTGAACCCTTCTCCAGTAACCAGCAAAGCCACTAGAAGCAAAAACTCCCCGCTGAGAGTTTGGCACCACGAATTGGGGGCTCCTTCGCGACCAATAAGAAAAGATCTGAAGCCTTAGAAACGGATCTAGGGATGGGAGAGAAGGCACTACCTCTTTAAACACCGGTGGGATGTCCTGATCAAAACCAAATTGCTTGAGTACCCGGTGTGCTAAGTAGTGAGTGTACCTTGGACCACTTGATGAAGGCATTAGAAGCCATGAGGGGCTGGTACAGGCCAAGTATGCCAAGCTGCCTTCATCTCCCCCGTGAAGGTCAAAGGTATGTCCTGAGGAGTTGAGGAAAGAGGCCAACACAGAATCACATGCAAGCCCGCGGCTAAACTCTCGGGGAGAGCGCCAACTCAAGTGCCCCGCCTGATCAAACAACTCCACCAGATTAAGGCTGCCACCCTTTAAGTTAAACCAGCAGAAGATGATAGGGTGACTATCAGTAGAATTGCCAAACAAACCTTTAATCACGTCTGGAGATCCCTGGAACTTATCTTTTACATACTTCAAGTTCCTGTATTTCGCCAAAGTGACAGAAGAACGGTCCCACATAAACACCTGAAGAATAGCATAGTGGAGGGACGAAGTAATGGTATAGCAAAAGTTGCCTTCAACCTCATTTCCATGAAGCAAGTCCAATTGAGAATAAACATGGCCTAAAAACATGGGGGCTAAAGGATACTAGGCACCCTGGGCCAATCTGATCGTAAGAGGAAAGAAAGTAGACTTAATCTCATACCCGGGGAACTCACTGAACAAAAACTTACTAAGTCATAGCATTAGGAACTTGACTTGCCTAATCTCCTTGTCCTTTTCCCGAGAAAAGGTCATTACCCACTTGCCCATTCTGGCCGGTTTCCCCCTAGAAGAAGCAGTATGCCCGCCAAAATGACTGAAAAGCTTGTCTTCAATCTCGAGATCCTCACTGGAAAGGCTGATGTCAAAGGGATTTTCATCACCAAACACTAGGAGGAGGAAATTATTAACCACATCCTCCAAAGTGATGGTGAGCTCACCAACAGAAAAGAAAAATGTGTGGAGAGAAGGACACCACCGGTGCACCAAGTGTCTAAGGCCCTAGGCGTCCCTGAAACCTTCAAGATTCCTAGAAATTGCTACTAATTTCAGGATCCCGGCTTGCTCCAAGCAACTGAAAAACTCACCGTCAGAAAGCTCCTTGTCCACCTAACTGGACCAACCAGTAATCTTCCCCGGGACAGAGTCGAAGAAGATGGGAACTGCCTCGCGGGATCCCCGTCTGATCTAAAGATCCAAAATCTCCCTTGGATCTGGAATCTGGGCAGAGCTGGCGAACCCAAGCTAACCAGAAAACACCCAAGTGTGGGGGGAAGGAGGAGCTTCGCCATGGGACACTTGAGGGAAGAACAGGCTGGGGGTGTACCAGGGGTCCCGTAAAGGGAAGGCTAGACTATCTACAACCTCCTGCACCTCGCCCTGTGCTGACCCTGCTGAAGAACCCTCACCTTCAGAAGGGGTGGGAGAATGCTCCCTCCTTTTTTGTGAAGAGGAAGAAGCCATGGAATAACAGTGCAACAAAAAGAGAAGTTAAGGGAGTGAAGGACATAGAAGAAGGGACAAGGGAAAAACAAGAAAGAAGAAGGTAAGTTTGAAAAGAAAAATCTTTGGAAGTGAAAAGATGGCTTAAGATAACTGCAGTAATGGCGTAGAGAAAAGTTGGAGAAGACGATGTATTGAAAGACGCGCCAGTTACCAATATTCAATTTTATGAGAAAAAAGTTATTAATAGTTATTAATGGGAGTTACGGAAAACGTAAAAAGTGGAGGGGGAAGTTTACTCAGACACTTAACTGCCATGTTCTATGGAAAGAGGGGGAGTAACAAAAGGAGTGGGATACGTGAGAAATTAGGATGCTAGGGATAACGTGGAGAAGCAGAGAAAGGGGACCCCGAAGCTGACTAAGACAACAAATGAAAAATCCTTACAGAGATCAAGAGTCTCGTCTGCTCACGCGTGGGCTGCAGGCAACCCACGAGCTCGGGTGGCTAAATGTTGAGGTCCAAAATATCACAATGTTGTGTCAAAGCCCAAAACAACACAAAGGATTGAAATCTAGAAAACATTCGGGCTTTCAATGAAAAAGGAAAGGCCTAAATCCATTAAGGGTCCATAGGGAGGGACCTAAGCCCATGAATGGGCAAGCTTTGGACCTCACGAAACAAAGGAAAGAAGAAGTCTAGCCCAGCCCTCAAAGGTAAGAAAATCGCTGAGGAGCTCGGGGAGAAAACTGGACCAAGACACCTAGGGATTCCTAGAAGCCTGGGATCCTCGGAATGTGTAGCAAGGCCAGGTTAGGACTGAGATAGTTCAAGGGGGATGCTAAGAAACACGAAGAACGAGGGCAGATATGTCCTATCAGCCACCCAATGATGCTGTAAAAAGGATCAGAAGGCTTGGGAACCAACAACCCATGAATAAAGAGCTGGTACCTCGAAAAACCCAAGAAGATGGACCGTGAAGGTTGGTGGCTAGGGATCTTTCAGCCTGATGGAAAGGAATCAGCCCATTTGGAAAAAAATGACAAAGGGGAAAGCAGCCAAAACGTGGAATCTAGAAGCCTTGGAAAAAGAAAGATCAAAGGTTAGCCCTCTAGGACCCCCTAGAACAAGAAAATCAGCTAGGGGCTTTTGAAGAGAGAACCTCAAAAAAGGGAAATAGTGAAGAATGAGGAAGGGACTAGCCACCAATGTTGCTAACACAACATTGGTTCTGGTACCTAGGGGAGTAAATGGAGGGAATCAATTGTACCCCAGAAACCCTTGGATGGCACTATAAAAGGAGGGGCAGCCAACAGTGAATGGCATTTAGGAACACTGAATTAGAGGGAAAAATCCTTAAGAAAGCTCTGTTAGAATTCAAAAAAGAGAAAAGAGAGGGAAAACACTGTCCGGGATCCTCAAACAGCCACTAGAGAACACACTTGGATTCAAACTTCGCAAGTCTTAGAGGCCTGAAGAGCCATCCAAGTTGTGATTTTTGAACTTATTTGGACCTTGTAACACATCCTAGTGAGCATAATGTATTACAAAATTAAGAAAATAATGAAATATCCCATATTATTTTAAGGATCCTTAACGTTTTATTTTACTTTTCTTCCTCATTATTTCGTTCTTTATTGTTCCTTGCTATTCAATGCGTATATATTTTTCTGTACGTTAGTATGTATGTGTTGTAGGATCCGCACTTTGTGCACCACTTGGTTTGAAATCAGCCCAATTTAGCTGCGGTGAACCAAGCCCAATCCCTTAAAACAATAAGCATTGGGCCCAGGATCCCTGTCTGGCTACTTGGGCTTGTGTGCTGTTTAACAAAAAAAAAGGACCCACACACATATTTTAGCCAAATAAGGAATTCTGAAAAGTAAGTATGTAAAATAGAAAAAGTAGATTTTCATACTAAAATGGACATAGATTTTTGCATGAGCTGATAGAAATTCTCTAAATATGCTTATATCCCACAACCAAAATACAAGTCCACTATTTCTTTACACTCATGTCGTTTAACTCTTTTGAGATCGTTTCTTGCACCACACACTTTTTCAATTGTATTGGCTAAGCAACAAAACAAGAAGACTCCACAAAACTGTAATCCAAATGCAAAACAAATCCTCTCAATATCTTTTATTTATTTATTTATTTTTATATAGGGAAAAGTTAATGGATGTCTTAAGTGTACTGATTTAGAAAGTATCTTTAGAAACTTCTTATGGAAAAATAAAAAATTAATTTTTAATTAATTTTTACATTTCTCATAATTGGAAAAGTTAATAGATGTCTTAAGTGTATTGATTTTTAAAGTATCTTTAGAAAATTTTTATGGAAAAATAAAAAATTAATTTTTGCATTTCCCATAAAATAATATTAAAACTTTCCTAAAATGATCCACTAACAAATGCCATAACGACACTCATTAAGATGCCCTTTTATATATAATATAGGATATAAGATACCTTCTCCCTCTTCCAAGTACCAACGCATCAGCCAAAAGATTTGTTGGCTACATGCCTACATCCACTTTTACTCCTTGTATTGTGTTATCTGGTTGTTGTTGTAGATTGTACTATGTTGTACCAGTCGGTAGCTTCATGGTTATCCATATCCCAATCCGGATCTTAGAATCTTATGATCCTAAGATCCGACATCCTTAAACCGTCTAGGATCTTACTAAGATCTCTACTAAGTAAGGGAGTCAATACCATACGAGTGGCCATTTCGGTTTAGTCAAAGAAACGAAATGTTTCAGTACTAATTTATACCGGTGTACCGTTTCAGGATTACCGCTAATTATATAAATATATATATATATATAGTTTAGTATTTTTATGTCAAAGATAAAAGTGTAGTGTCATGTGGCTGAAGAGAGAAGATAATGACATGTCCATTTCACTCCCCACGATCCCATCAGAAATTTCAAATTTGCATAGAGATTCACATTGACATGGTCGGATAAAACGAGGTAAGACCGTAAGAGGGTAAAAGTAAGCCTAAAAAGTAAAGGAGGAGTCGTTGAACTGAGAAGAAGCAATAGCAAGAGGTGAGGGAAATATCAATGATTTACAACAGCCTAAATTGCTTCTTCTCTTTTTCTTCTTTTTATTTTTCATCTCAATTCTTCCCTTTCAAAAAAAGTTACAAAACAATCATCTGATTTCTAAAAATTATAGCAGGAAGTCAAGATCTCTGTTTCAGATTGGTACCTATTTACCGGCCGAAATCCAAAATGGCTGGAACGACCCCGGTACAACCGGTATTTAAATTGGCACTAAACTCCAGTGTTTCTATACCGTTCTACATACTAGTACAAGAAATTTCGGCTGTACCAGCCGATACAAATACGAAATTGTCTTCCTTGCTACTAAGGTCAAATCCATGTGAGATCTGGATCTGGATCTCAGGATCTTATAGGATCCTGATCCCATAGTGATACTAAAGATCTTGTGATATAAAGGAAAATTCAAAATTTTTTTCCTTTTTTGGGCCTCCAAATGGAGCCCAAATGAAAAAAATTGATATAAAAAAAATGTAATAAATAGATTACTCAAGGGCTCTATCCCAAATTGATAAAAATTTAAATATAAACTTCCATTTTTTTTTTTTTTTTTGGTTAGGTGACAATGATAAAAAATTTCATTCTATTAGTGATGAATTTGAGTTTGGTGATGCAAATGAAAATGAAGTGAATGAACCTCCAAATGCAACATTAAGAGATTTTGATGATTATCTAATGAATGATGTGGGCCATGTGGCTGCTAACAATGGCAATAATGTTGTTTATAATGATCAACTGTACTTTAATGGACCCATCCAAGACAACCAAAACTTTGGTCTTGATGATTGAGTGTGTATATGGAGTTGTTTGAAACATTGTTATTTACTTTGTTTTGTTTATTGAGACATTAAGTATGCTTTGAATTGTTTAACTTAGAATTTGGTATTTGTGAGTTGTAACTTTTGAACTTTGTTTATGTATTTGGGGGAAAATACACTTTATTACCCTAGACTATACCTCATATTACATTTTGCACCTTAAACTTTTCGAATGCACATTTTGCACTTTAAACTATGACCCTTATTATACTTTGCACCCTGACTTTAAGTTTGCGGTTAACTTGGATTGAAATTTAAAGTTTAGGGTGTAATGTGTAATTATGAGCATAGTTTAGGGTGGTAAAGTGTAATTTCTCGTTTGTTTTTAAGTAATTAAGAAGATGAGCAATTAAGTCTTTTCACATTGTGCCATATTTTTCCATCCAAGTTAACGACAAACTTAATATTGGGGTGTAAAGTGGAACAAGGATCATAGTTTAGGGTGCAAACTGTGCATTCGAAAAGTTTAGCGTGCAAAGTGTAATTGAGGGTGTAGTTTAGAGTGGAAAAGTGTAATTTCCTCTATGTATTTGTAATTTGGTACTTTACTTTTTATTAGTAATTTCACTAATTTCTTTCAAAAAATACTTTTTTTTTTCAATTTTTCTTTAATATATATTATAAATTATAATTATGGGTATTTTTTTTTAATCGGAAAGAATGATCTTACGATTTTCGTGCTAATCCTACGATTTGATCCTCAAACCTTCTCACTGATCCCATGTAGGATTTCGATCCTGATAACCTTGGGTAGCTTGGCTATTTTGATGTTTGGTCCTATGTTTGTTATGTTCTAGTTGTCTTGAATATTTATGTGTACTTTGTTAGATATTGAGAAGATATAGGTGTTTTTTTTTCTTCTTTTTTTAGGTAAACAAAATATAAAGATAAATATAGTTAGAGTAATTTAGGAGGGGGGGGGGGGAACACATTTATATTCTCAATATCTATCAATCTATTTTATTATTATTATTATTATTATTATTATTATTGGATTGAATGGATACTTTGATAATATTAGGTGAGATATAAATTAATAATTATATATATATGTGTGTGTGTGAGAGAGATTACTTTGGATTGAATGGATACGTTGGTAACTCCCTAGAGCTCAATTGGTTGACACCTCTTGGTTTCTAAAGGAGTCATTCAAGGTTCAAATCCTCTATCTCCCAGTGTAATATCGAATTATAAAAGTAAGTGATATGTTAACGAGTGCCCTAAGAGCATATGTTAAAGATTAATAAATGTTTAATTATGAGTTTTAATACACACTTTTCAAAATAATAAAACACTCATCTATAATATATATATATATATATATTAATGGCCAAAATTGAGAGAAAACCAATTAAATTCTAAATTGGAGTATAATTTTGCACCACGTGTCTTATTTAATTTTTAAATTTGTGTGTCAAGTGAATTATTATGGGCAAAAATCAAAGAGTCTAAATTCAATTAGATTCTAAATTGAATTTTAATTGGAGTTCAATTTTGCATCATGTGTCCCATCTAATTTTTTAATTTTTGTAGCAAGAGAATCATTGAGTGCAAAAACCGAAGAGTCTAGATTCAATTAGATTCATAATAATAATAATAATAATAATAAAAAACCATTACATATTTTAGAAATTCATGGCTTAAAAAATGTATAAGTTGTAATTCTTACACCAAGTTTAATTTGAATTCACATATATATGTAGTTGTGATTGTTTTTAAATGTACCTGTGCATATGCACGGGGTTACATACTAGTATATTATACAAGTTGGATCCTCAAACTAGAGAATGCGCACAATAGTGACACGTGTACTTTTGACAATGCATAAAATAATGACAAATATAAAGTTGGAAAGATAACACCACATCGTAGACAATTATTGGTACATGTCAACTTTTTTGCTATGTGTCGACTAATTATTATTATGAAAAAATAACATGAAAAATAGTATTGAAATTATATGTTGGTATGGATGTGTTCTTTTATTTTTTTTATTTATTTTTTTATTTTATAACTAGCCTCCTCACACTTGGCTACATTATAGATGAAGGAAAATTATTGAATACTCTGGGAGTACCATAAATGTGTACTCCCCCCTCTCACATAAATTGTGAGTCCCACCATAAATTTAATTAGTAGGACCCACAATTATGTGAGAGAGAGAAGTACGCATTTATGGTACTCTAGGAGTACTCAATAATTACCCATAGATGAATAGAATTAACACTAAACAAAATGGAAAAAAAAAACCTTTGAGCTTAATGCCCGGAAAAACACCCTTAATTAAGGAGAAATTATTAGGTCTACTAAGAGGACTGCTGATGTGGTCCTCCTTGACCTCCCAACTAATAAAATGCTCTTATTTATGCAAATGTAACATCACTTGGTAATTTTTATTTTTTATTTCTTGTGCTGATTAGGAAGTTCACTCACACATTTGTAGAAATGACATTATCTCATTGGTTGGGAGGACCACATTAGTGGTCCTCTTGGTGGACCTAATAATTTCTCCCAATTAAGGGGAATTCAAATAATGCCCTCTCTTGTAGTGGCAGTGTTAGTGACAATTGTTATATTCAGAGTTTTCAGACTAGGCAATAGGTAATGGCCACCTTTGTACTATCACTTCTCTGATCCTCTCCATTTCTCTTTGAAATGGAGAGTGTCCATTTCATGAACATGATTGTTTTAAAATAAATCAAAGGTGCAGAGTATGGCACCTCATTTAAACTTAACCCAACAACTTAACTCTAGCAACTTGAATGGTGAAGAGTAAACTAACGTTTAAAAAAAAAAAACTTTTGTTAGTTTAACTGTTGGACCACCGCACACCCTTGGTGCGATGGTCACTCTACAAGTATAAGTGCTTGTGGGAGGTAAGGGCCGGGGTTCAAGTCTCCAGGAGGGAGCTTTACACACATATACACATAGATTAGGCTAGAGTAGAATTTTTATCTTGTATAAAAAAAAAAAAAAAAAAACTGTTGGAGCCTTAGATGTGATGACTAATGAGTATCTGCTCGTTCACCATAAATTTAAACAAAAAATAAATTCCCATTTATTGTATTTTTAATGAAACTGTTGAGGGTGATTTTTAAAGAGCAAGTTCATCGGAAGCCATTTTAGAGCTGGAGTCATTTATGTAATTGAAGCCCTACTTGGTAGGAAAATCAAGGATTTGATTCTACTATTGCTTTGGGCAATGCGTGTTGAAAGTTGTCACTATGAATAACAATGGATTGGGAAAAGGGCCTTGAATTATTTTGTTAGTGCTACTACTATTAGATATCAACAATGATTCAAAGATTTGTTCTTTTCCTATAATGAATGGTAATTCTTTAATGGGTTCTCAGTTCTGAGAGCAACTGTAAAGATCCTAAGAATTTTAAAAAAGCAAATTTTCCAAATTGCCGCTTCACATCACATAGTGGTTTATTAGAACTAGAAAGCAGTTCTCTGTTTCTTGTAATTTCAAAAATCAAAAGATTCTAAACTTAGAAGGGTAGAGTAACCAAAAAAAGAAAAAAGAAAAGAAGAAACCACCTTATATGTAATCAAACCTAGTTTTTCCCCTAAAACTTAAGATGAACCCATTTTCAGGGAAACAAACACATATGCTAAGCTTCAAACCATGGCCGCCGCCCGACCATCATCAACAGCCTACCATCGCGACCATTAACCTCAGCCAGTCAGCATTTATCACCTCCACCCGTTATGGACTGCACAATGAAAAGGAGCAAGGAGCCCAATGAGACGGGGATATCAAATTTGATTGCAGTAGAGTTAACACAGTTTTTGGTTTTTTTTATTTTTTATTTTTTATTTTTTATTTTTTATTTTTTATTTACATTAGTTTACTTACCACCGTTAAAGTTAGCTAGAGTTAAGTTGTTGGGTTGAGATATATACTTTTAAATGAGGTGGCATAGCCTTCACCCATAGATTCATTTCAAATTGATCTTGTCCTTAAAATGGATACTCTCCATTTTGAAGGGAAATTGAGAGGATCCAGATCCCCCTCCCATATCCCTCACAACAAAAAGATTAACTAGTGACTTTTTCCTAAAGTGTAAAATACCCCTCTAAAGTATTTTGTCCTCTAAAGTTTCAAAATTTTGATTCACCCTCCTTAATGTTAGGGGTTGTTTTAATTAGAATACCTCCATTAATCTTTTGCTAATTGATCCAATTAAATCATGACACATGGATTTAAATATTCTATTCCACATCAAATAATTAGCCTAAAAACATTCAAATAATTAAAATAAAAACAAAAATAAAATAACTCAATTTTTTTTTTCTTTCTTTACATTTTCTGGGTACCTATAAAACAAAAAATTCTCACCATTTTGGCCTAAATGATTTTCAATTTTTATTTTAATTCTTAATTTTCTAAAAACAAATGTATTCACTAAACCCATTATGCGATTTTCACACAATTTTCTCCGCAATTACATATATAATGAATGAAGCCCCCACATATGGGTTGCATTTTCACACTTTGCAGGTCATGGTGCACTTGTTTGTCACCATTTCATAGAGGCTAATTGTGTTCTCACTGACAGCGGCTTGAATAAAGCATGTATAAAGCTTGTATTGCTATCATTTTGTGAAGATATCATGCTCTTGCCTATAGCAACTTAGAGAATGACAAGTTTGCTATTTTCTTGAGGAGTTTTATCCTTGCGTATAGCGAATTACCATATGGCAATGAGGTAGTGATTTGTTGTGTCGACTTTCCCATATTCTTGAGGGATGTTTATGTCTTCGCATGTAGTGAATCATTGCGCTTGAACTATAAGAAAATTTTGGCTTTCCCTACCTTGTTGAGGGCATTGCACCCTCTCAAGTAGGGGTCTTGCCACGTATGAATAATATGACATCTTGTTGGCTTCCTAATCATTCGGTAGGGCTTACCTTTGAGAACGTATTGGCTTTCCTACCTTGTTGAGGGCTAGTTGTGCCTTCGCAAGTAGGGGTATTGCCATAATGAAACGTCTTAATAACTTCCTAACCATTTGGAAGGGCTTACCATTGAGAAAGTATGTGATTGGCTTTCCCTACCTTATTGAGAGAATTTTCACCCTCACATGTAAAGGCTTTGTCATAAGAGTAATTTGTTGGCTTTCTTGCTGCTTCACAAGGTTTTTTTATTAGGAGAAACATTGGCTTTCCCTACCTTATTGAAGGCATTGCACTTTTGCATGTAGGGGTCTTACCATGCTTGGATAATATGATAGTTTGTCAGCTTCCTAACATTTCTCAGGGCTTGCCTCCGAAAATTGGTATAAGCAAGATGTATTATTGTCGTTTATGAACGAGATGTCAATGCAACAAATGATATGTTTCTTGATGAGTTTGGCTACAACCATTCCCATTTCTTTTCTTAAGTGGAATTACTTCCACCCACTTAGTGGTGGCAAAAACCTGAATGTACAAATTTAAGGGTGGATGGATAGGTCCAATGAGATCAAGCGCCCAAGTATAAAAGGCTATGGGGCGCTCACGTTTTGAAGGCTTATTAGGTGTATGTGTATGAGGTTGGAGTGCGCTTGGAGGTGCATCGACTTTTAGCGAATTTGGTTGAGTCAAACCAATGGTATCCCATCGCCAAGAGTTGTTAGTGGGATTTCTTCATCCCTTAGTATTCTCCATATTACTTAAAGATAATTCTTGAAAATTGGTGTTATCCCCTTTGCTATATAGAAGGCAGAACATGATTCCTCTTTGTCGAAGATATGTTATGCCGCAGACAGCGACTCCATACTTCTCTAACTTGGCTTCTAATTTTGGTATAATGATAGGCTAAGCATCTGTGATTTCGATACGTGCGCTTGTCATGGCTTAGAGTGCATGAGTGTGTCACGACTTTTGTGAGAGGGAATTGAGTCTGACTTTCCTTCTTTGTCGGATGCTCTGAGAAGGTTTCCGTTTTGTCCCCTAGTGTAATTATCATTTATATTAGTAAACGATAGTCATGTCTAAGCATTAGCACAAACGACTTATAGAAAATATTTTGATTAAAAATTTGAAGGATTGAAATGGTTTAAGCGACATATAAAAAAGATGAATTAGCAAAGAGAAAGCTTGAGAGTGTTAGCTTAAGCCTTGGTTTATGAAATGTCACTACTTGAAGACTTGGTGTGTGGAATATCTAGTGACTTGCGGTGGGCTTAGCTATGGCCTTTAGAAATTTGGCGAAGACTTTATTTAG
>JARYZH020000766.1:0-71390 GCA_030021035.2 Notholithocarpus densiflorus
CAAATCTAAAGATTAACTGTTCATTAATTTTTGCTAAGTTTATATGAAATCATTGTGTCATTTTTTCCCTGCTGTTCTTTGTTGCTACATATGATTCTTGTGCTTTGGTTGGACAATGTCCTCTGCTTTGTAATGTAAGAAACACCTTAGGAAGTGAAATGCCTCCAGTTAGATATTTTGATGTTTCCAATATTCTGTTTGTGTAATTTGAAATGTTACACACATAACACTTATCACCCAAATTAGATTTATTGTACATTACTTGTAGCAAAATTTAATAAATTCAATATGTACAGACTCATCCAAACCACACAGACCAACCACTCTTTCACAAAAAAACCATATGGCTCTTAAAGTAAGGACTTGCCACGTGAATACACAGATATGCAACCCTTTGTAATGCACCGTTTTCAAAGGATGCAGAGCATCCCTGGAAAGTTTATGCATCAATTTCGGGGGTCAGCTGTCCACCATTACTACACTGATGTTCGCAATGTTGCATGTGCTGCTCAACAATTTGGTACGTTCTTTGATTTTCCATTGAGTTTACACGATTTTCTTCATTCAACGATTTCAAATTTTTCAACAAATTCGGATGATCAATACTTTAGTACACAGTTTTCCATTTAATTTTCACGATTTTGTACATTTAACGAATTCAAACTTTTCAACAAATTTAAACTATCTGTACATCTAATTTACACAATTTTATTTTGTACTTTCAAGACTTTATACAATTAACAAAATCAAATTCGAACGATCTGTACATCTAAATTTTGTTTTTTACAAATTCGAACGATCTGTACATCTAATGTACACAATAAATAAATGAATTTTCACGATTTTGTACTTTCAACAAAATCAAATTTCTCAACAAGTTTTTCTCAAAAAAAAAAAAAAAAAAATTTCTCAACAAGTCCGGAATATTTGTACATCTAATGTACACAACTTTCCATTGAATTTTCACGATTTGGTACGTTCAACAATTTTGATTTTCCATTAAGATTTCACGATTTGTACGTTCAACAATTTTGAAATTTTCATCAAATCAGGATGATTAGTACATTAGTACATAGTTTTAAATTGAATTTTCATGATTTTGTACATTTGACGACTTCAAATTTGGAAACAAATTTGGACGATCTGTACATCTAATGTAATTAATTTTCCATTAAGTTTACTCAATTTGGTATGTTCTTCAATTTTCATTTGAATCTCAACAAATTCGTACTATCTGTACATCTAATGTACACAATTTTTCCTTGAATTTTTCAACAAATTCAACGAATTCAAATTTTTAAACAAATTCATACGATCTGTACATCTAACGTACATACTTTTCCATTGAATTTTCAATATTTTGTACTTTCAACGAAGTCAAATTTCTCAACAAGTCTAGACTATCTGTACATCTTATGTACACCTTCACGATTTGGTACGTTCATTGATTTTCCATCGATTTTTCCCGAATTTCTACATTCAAATAATTTGAACTTTTTTACAAATTTGAATTATTCGAGGCATTTACCATTAGGTGATTTATACGAATCATTCATTTTTCTTTCATGGAGTTTGTCCATTATTCATATGGTTACATATTTAAAAAAACACAAAAACCAGTTTATGCAGAAAACTGTTCATTGTTTTCTCATAAATATTGTTCACTGTTTTCTGCATAAACTATTTCTAGCATTCTGTATAAAATTATTTTTTGTTCAGCATTATTTAAAAAATTGTTCACTCTCTTTTTTGCATAAATTATTTTTTATTCACTATTTAAAAAATTGTTCACTGCTTTCTCATAAAACACCTAGTGAAATTGTGTTTTCTAAATTTAAAAGCCAAATCTGAATGCTTTTTCTTGTTTGAATTTCACAATAATCAAATCTATTTTTCTGCATAGATAAAATCTGTTGCTACATTAATATAATTTGCTCTCTGCACATCATGTTCACTGCATATTCAAATTTGCTTACTGCATTCATAAAATCTTTTTGAGGGGGAGAGAGTACAAAAGTCTTTTTGAGGGAGAGGGAAGGCTATTACAAAAGGCTTTCTAAAACTTGGAACTCAAATGCTTAGAATCTTAGAAACTTAGAAACTTGTTTTCTGTCTTTGTAGTCCGTCTCTTTTATAGGTGAAATGAACCATGGTAAAGTAACCTGAGTAGGTAAATTTAACTCAAGTTAATCTGTCGGTGGTATGGAAATTAGTACTGATGAGTAGTAGTCTGTCTGCGTCTGTCTGGGACTTTCAGATCTCGGGAATCTATCAGATCTCTTTTTACGCATGCT
Organism: Notholithocarpus densiflorus; assembly: GCA_030021035.2. Classification (NCBI taxonomy): domain Eukaryota; kingdom Viridiplantae; phylum Streptophyta; class Magnoliopsida; order Fagales; family Fagaceae; genus Notholithocarpus; species Notholithocarpus densiflorus. Next base: position 2,295 of record JARYZH020000766.1, read on the forward strand.
AGTAAACAGTAGTAACTTTTGAACACCTGTCTGAACTGTCTGTATCTGTCTGGACTGTCTTGATTTGTTTGGAAGCTATTCACGCATGCTGGTGAATAGTGATCTGTCGCCAATGAATAGTGATCTATCACTATGGGAGAGCATTCTGTCTTGGCATATCTGTCTGTCTTTCAATCTGTACACGTGTAGTTATCATAACCTAGCGGATCGGAGTTATCCTCATACTGCTCATGCTCATGGACTACTCCATAATTACTACATAGAATGCAGTATGAAATAGGAAGATAAATAGGAACACGATCCTTTGCCATCTCATGGCAAGTCTCGTTTTTTGCTGAATCTTAGGGTGGAACTTTGAAAAGCTTGTTCCCATAAGATAGCTTTTAGGAGACTGTGATTCTGTCTTTGTGGAGCTTGAATCTCTAACCTCCTTGCCAGGGAGTTGACAACCAGATGCTTCAATAAATGCACTGGTGCTAAAAAGATATAATTCCAAAGCCTTTCTGTCAATTTCCTTTTGTAAAGTCCTTTTACAATGTTTTATAAGAAAATCATCTTTAAAATTTAAAGCATATATAATAAAACAAACTTTTTTCTGTACACCTTTGTGCTCTTGCTGAGTAGTGGTATAAGAGTAGCCATGATGATCAGGGTGACTGGAATTCAAAAACTTTACAAATTCTGCCATGATTCTATCTATGTATATATTACTATATCTCTCACTCTGAGAAAATTTTATTAATGTAGAAATATATTTTATCAATGCAGAAAAATAGATTCGATCATTGTGAAATTCAAACACGAAAAAACATTCAAATTTGGCGTTAAAATTTAGAAAACACGATTTCACTAGGTGTTTTATGAGAAAACACTGAACAATTTTTTAAATAGTGAATAGAAAATAATTTATGTAGAAAAGAGAGTGAACAATTTTTTAAATAATGCTGAACAGAAAATAATTTTATGCAAAATCCTAGAAACAGTTTATGCAGAAAACAGTAAACAATTTTTATAAGAAAACAATAAATAGTTTTAATTAATGCAGAAAATAGATTTTATGAATGCAGTAAGCAGATTTGAATATGCAGTAAACATGATGTGCATAGAGCATATTATATTGATGTAGAAACAGATTTTATCAATGCAGAAAAATAGATTCGATTATTGTGAAATTCAAACATGAAAAAGCATTTAGATTTGGCTTTTAAATTTAGAAAACACGATTTCCCTGTACTTAGTTTTGGAGGTTTGCCGACCATGATGTGCCCGACGCTTCCAAGACTCTCGTACGTGTATATTGGCATTAAAGGAAGGCTATTACAAAAGGCTTTCTAAAACTTGGAACTGAAGAGCTTAGAAACTTAGAAACTTGCTTTTGTCTTCGTAGTCCGTCTCTTTTATAGGTGAAATGAACCATGGTAAAGTAACCTAAGTAGGTAAATTTAACTTAAGTTAATCTGTCGGTGGTATGGAAATTAGTACTGATGAGTAAGAGTCTGTCTGCATCTGTCTGGGAATCTTTCAGATCTCGAGAATCTATCAAATCTCTTTTTACGCATGCTAGTAAACAGTAGTAACTTTTGAACATCTGTCTGTATCTGTCTGGACTGTCTTGATTTGTCTGGAAGCTATTCACGCGTGTTGGTGAATAGTGATCTGTCATGGATGCCATCTTCGGTGGTTCTACCCAAGCCATTAAAGATGCAATGGCTGTCCTGAATCAAGAAATTATGTAACTGTGGTAGTCAATGTTGATGTGAATTTGAATTGGTTCAGAACCTTAGGAACAAGTACAACGAGTCCATGGCTTAGGTGATTATCTTGTTTTGTGTTTCATTCTCTTTTCCCTTTGCATACAAATTTCATTCTAGATATGATTCACATTTGTTTGTTCATTCTAATGATTTTTGCCTTTATATAAACTACAAAATGACACTTCTTTGTTTGGGTTCTTGATTTTGAATAAACAAAGTAATATCAATAACATTCTGGTGAATGATCATTATTGACAACTACCCTCTAGGAAGCTGTTTTATATTCAGGTATTTGTTATTTTGTTAGCTTTAACAAATTTTTAAATAATTTACACAGAAAAGAGAGTAAACAATTTTTTAAATAATGCTGAACAGAAAATAATTTTATGCAGAATACTAGAAATAGTTTATGCTGAAAACAGATTTTATGAATGCAGTAAGCAGATTCGAATATACAGTAAACATGATGTGTAGAGAGGAAATTTTATTAATGTAGAAACATATTTTATCAATGCAGAAAAGAGATTCGATTATTGTGAAATTCAAACATGAAAAAGCATTCAGATTTGGCTTTTAAATTTAGAAATCACGATTTCACTAGGTGTTTTATGAGAAAACAGTGAACAATTTTTTAAATAGTGAACAGAAAATAATTTACGCAGAAAAGAGAGTGAACAACTTGTTATAAAGTTTACAACTCGTATAAAGTTTACACAGTAAGTTGTTATTAGTTCTCATCTGGACCTATTAGTGACATTATACTTTTCCCTACCATTAACAACTTGTCATGCAGACTTTATTGTGAAATTTTTGAAAAAATATTGTGTCCATAACTTGCATTAAGAGAGGTAATTAAAACATATATATTTATATATATCTTGTCTTTTTTGGTAATTTATAACTCAAACCGCCACTTTTATAAGTATTAGCCAAACACTCAACTTTATCAAAAAGCATTTTTTGATAGTTTTTACCAAACATGCTACTTAAAAAAAAAAAAAAAACTCAGTTTCATATTTTACTTTCTAAAACTTCCACTTTTTCCAAAAGAACTGTTTGAAAAAGCTGAACCAAACTCACCTTAGTAGAACTAATAGATTGTGGTTTTTTTTTAGTTGCAACTTACGCATATGCAAGTAACAATAATATGCAAGTAGCAATAATATGCAAGTATTATAAAAGATTTAATTGCTTGAGTTCAAATCATCTCCTTCATTAATAAATAAGGAGTTATAAAAAAAAAATTAGAAAGGTTTTTATTGATAATCTTAATTAAAGATATTATATATAAGGACAAATATACAAAATTATGCATGTTATATTATAATAATCATTCATTTAGTTAGAAAATAATTCTAAAATTATGTAATAATAACTCATTTAGTTATAATTTCTCAAAAAAATATATAAAGAAAATTCAGGATTAAAGCCATGCAACGCATGGAACTTTCACTAGTATCTTTTATAAATTTAAGCATTATAAAACATTTCATCCACACTTTAAGGGTATCATTTGATTCATGTTGACGACCCGACTCGAATAATGTTGTGTCGTTTTTAATGGAAGATTTTCGGAGGCTTAGTCTGTGGAGCGGAGGCTTGGGCCGAAAGGCCCAAGCCGTTGCCCTCGGACCCCCCCGGGAAAATTTTTATGAGAAAACAGTGAACAATTTTACTTAATGTAGAAATTAAATTCATATTTTGAAATTAAAATCTCTATATTTTACAATGCTTCTATTTAAATAAATAAAAACATAAAAAAAGCTACTTATTTTTATGTTTATGTTTATTTGTCAATAATCCCAAAAAAAAAAAAAAAAGTGATAAGGAACTCGAGCTTGGTGAGCTCGAGTACCTTAGAAAAAAAAAAAAAAACAGCATTTTATTATAAAATGGTACTCGAGCCTGGTATACTCGAGTATTGTGTTGCATGGTACTCGAGTTTACCATGCTCGAGTACCACATAATTTTTTTTAATTGCCCAATTTCCACCTTAGCAGTGTCACGGTGGCAAAACTCCTAGGAACTCGAGTTTAAGAAACTTGAGTACCATGAAAAGTGGTATTTTCCTATATAGTTCCGAAACAGTATTTTTTTACAAAATATTTCAAAAATTGGTGGTATTTGGCCATTTTGGCAGTAGTTTAGGACACACTCATATGAGACGGCACATTGGGCTGCAGTTTATTTTTTTAGAACACAGCTGATTCCTCCTTCTTTTTAGACAGTCACAGACTCACAGTTACAGTGCAAGACAAGAAGCAAAGTTACCGAGGCTTAGTTTTCCTTACGCCGGTAGTCCCTGCTCCTTAATCGCCGATTTAAATCACTGCAAAACCGAAAGGTACCCTTTTGTTTTTTTGGGTTTAGCCCATATTTAGTTGCAATTTATTTTGTGATATATCTTATGAATGGTTGTGAAATTTTTGATGATTGATGATGGGCATGAGTGTTTGTGTTTCGTTATACATTGCTCTTCTCTAAAGTTTATAGAAACGTTTTAAAACGGTTTTAGATTTGCAATTTTTTTGGTCTCTCTGGTACTTGCAAACCAAATTTTTGTGGGTTCGAGTCAGGTTAATTGATAAAATCTCTTGTCGTCAAATAAAGAAAACCTGGGATCGAATCCGCCAGCACAAAAAAAGAAACTTATTGGTGTATTGACCTCGTAATGAGAAATCATGATAGAGCGGACACCATGGGTTCAAATCCTTGTGGAATGATTTGTTATGCTTCACTAAGTCAATGTCCTTAAAACACTTTAAAACCTTAAAAATTTAAACATGGCATTCGGTGTCTCGGTGAACTCCTCAATCATCTATACACTGTCAAGGTTTTGATTGTTTGCAGTTACAAACTTCTGGTTTAATCCCTTTAATAGATACAGTTCTATATATAATTTTAATCTTTTATTTTTTCAAACTTTGTATTCTTATAATCATATAGTGCCTGGTTTAACAGCAGGGAGTTTCTTTTAGTTGTATTTCTCTAGAAATATCATCTAGATTGCAATTTTGTGAGAAAAGTTGGGCCAATTCTCTGTTGTCTATAGACTACTAACTTCTATTTCCAGTGCATAAAACAAGTGGTCTTCCCATTTTAGTCCTCCTAGTTTCAAAATCCCTTGGTTTCCTCATTGAATATATATGATTTATTACAATTTCTCATTCTGTTAGTCCTCCTAGTGGATTGTAAAGCAAATAATAAGCTATTCAAATAACCCAATAACAACCGTCTTATTGTTTAACAAACAATTATTGACCAATTGTGAGATATTATAATTCTCTCTTAATAACATATTTTCTGTCCCCACCCCTCCAAAATGTCTTGTAGCACAGATATCACTTGCTAGTTGCTACAAAGTACAAACTATAGAGCCTTGAAGCCAGCCTTCCTAAAAATCTTACCTCTATTTCCAAAAGTGCCCTGGAACTTCCTAAAATTTGGTTTTATGTTTATATATATATTTATATATATATTTTCTATGTTTATATTATATATATATTTTAAAAAACCAAATTATGATCATATATGCAGAGAAATGAAGTTTCTGGATTGGTACTTAAAGATTGCGTTAGTGTCAGCTGGTATTGGAGCTTCAATGGAGTTTTTTATGATCAAAACTGGCTTCTGTGTGAGAACCCTCCTTTTCGTTTAATTCTTTATGCACAATCTTATCCTTTTGTGTTCCTTTTTCATCTATGAACTTGATTGTATGATTTTAGCTAGAAAAATTCTTTAAGAAGCAAATTTGGTTTATGATTGTGTGAAACTTGGCCGCATTGAGTATTATACAGTCTTGGAAACTTACTTTGATTGATAAAGCAATCTGCTTTATTTTCCAATTATGTTTGTACTGGTTTGTATCAAGTAATGAGAGACTTGTGGCTACAAAATTCCTGTTTCACTAATTAAAAAGATCGTATCCAGTGCATAAAGCTTCCACATTTGTGGGGTCTAGGAGAGGTGATTTGTAGGCAGCCTTATCCCCATTTATCTTTTGGCGCCTGTTTCAGTAATTACAATTTGAAAATTTCCAGAATCAGATTTTGAATATTTATATTGTCCAGATTATAGTTTGATTATAAATGACAAATCTTACTAATTATTAGAGTCGTATTGTCAAAGTGAAAACAGGTATTGTTTCCACTGAACCTCAGTCCTTGAAATTCACCTAGAACTAGTTGTATAACTTAAGTTAGGTGGCCTCATTGGCATATGGCATCACACTCGCATATTTTTTGTTACAGTATTCGATGATGGGTTGCTGGTTTCGTGCTTGTGATGAAGCTTCATCTTTACCAATTGAATGAGTTTTCCGCCCTATCCAACTGCCTTCTTATCAGAAAATTTAGCTATTGTTAGTGATATAGCTATTATTGTTGTCAAATGTCATTTGTTGTCATTAGTCTATTCCTTCAATGACCCATTCTGTAAAGATCATTTGTTACATTCTGTCAATTGATTCTTATTCTAACAATGTTATTATGTTATGGTGCAGATGACAAAGTGACTGTTCTAGAGTCAGAGAAGAGGGCTTGGGAGAATTCCCCAGAAGCTCAGGCAATCAGAGAAGCACTAGATCCTTGGAGAAATAATGATGCTCAAGCAAGAAAAAATTCCTAGCTTTCTGCTGTTGCTGTATGCTTTCCTCAGGTTTATTTCTTTGATGGTTTAACAGTATTTTAGGACCTTTCTTGTGGATACCGATGCATTTTCTCACAATAATTGAACAAAACTAGTCTGTCTGAGTTTCAATGTTTCAAGCATAATGGCCCAAGTTGATATCTCCAGTGTAACCAAGTTTTCTGAGTTATGAGACTGCTCCACAAAACAAAATAAAAATAAGTTTCGTTCAATTCAGAAGGCTGTTTTTATCCTTTTCGTGGTGCTTTCTTTTTTTAAATTCCTGTATACCTTAAGAACAAATTTGATCTTAGTGGTTTTCTCCCTTCACCTAAAATTAAAGACCCTGAGAAGTCCTTGCATTACAAAATCACAACCTAGGAACTACAAATAACAACTACAACTAGGAAACAGGTTACAGAACTTAGAGTGACTCTCTGCCTCAGTTACAAGCTAAGAACTAGCAGGGTAAAAAGGATTTGCAGAATAGAACCTTCAATCTCAATTCTCAACTCTTATATTAGCTATAGAACAGGGCTTACTACATCGACTGCTGATGTATTTATTATAGATAATTTCCAAAGAGTAATGAGCAATGCTAGAGACTAGAAAAAAAATTCTTTAACTTGCTGAGGTGGGTACATGTGACTTAAGACAAGCAATAGGGTGGTACTTTAGTTTTAGGACTAGTTGATGCTAAAAAAATCAACTCAATTTGAAAAAAAGTAACCATCTCTACCTTTGTTTTAATTGGTTGAACCTATGCAGAAGAGCCGAAATTGACCCCTCAAGATCGATGTAATTATCTGTAGATATCCAAATTAGATCTATAATTTTCTCTTTTTAATACATTTTAATCAAAATTTGGCATATGGTTAGTAAATCAATAATCAAAGTTATCAATTTGTAATGTTTAAAGATGATAGAGAAAGATTTGTAATATTGTTACCTTTCTGTTACAATCTGTCAAGATTTGTAATAATCAATAACCTTTCTGTAATATTGTTACCTGTCTGTAATATGGTGGTTATTTAAATTGATTGTCTTCACAAAGCTATATTTAGAGGTCATTACCTTGACAAAATCACATTTTTATTGAGAATTTCATATGGATCTCCAAATGGTGGTCGATCATTTACAGTTTAATAAGGACACTAAATTTTTATATATATTTTTTTACAATTGGTAACATAATATGTTGCAATTGATGCCTAACAAAAGTGATGTTAGTGACTAGTATTTGTAAAAGCAATGTTACTCTCACAACTTGCCAGTGTTGTAAGTTGTGAAAAAGGGTTTTGAAAATAATTGTGTTCCTATCATTGCCTTCTACAGTCATGCATATTGATAGATTTGGTGTTAAAGTTAAACGACATATTCTCTTTACACAAATCGGACAAGACATGGCATGTAAGCTTATTGTTGAGTTTGTTAATGATACTCGATGCCCCATCGTTATTAAAGAGAAATGAATGCACCTATCATTTGCAAGTAATAGTAAGATTTCCAACTGATTTTTCATTATTTGTATGTATACAAAAGTAATACAACATTCACGTTTCACTCTTCCAAAACTCTTCCAAATCTCAAGAAAGCAGATGATGATCCCAAACCACAAACTCCTTTATTTGCAAACCTGAGGCAGTCTTGGCAAGCCATAAAACAAAATAAAACCCACAACCTTAACTCCTTATAGTCACGAATGCAAAACGCACACACACACACAAGGTTTAGTTGTAGGCATCAGGGTGTGCCAAGAGGTAGGCCTCAATAGCCTTGAAAAGTCCTGCAGCCTTTTCTTTTCCAGCCTTAACTTGCTCTTCCTTGATCTCATGCTCTCCCTTTGTGTGGTACTTGCTGGTGCTCTTCAAGACGGATCCTCCATCAGGGCTTGCCACAATCTTGATCTCATATGAGATTTTCTCGAGTACTTCACTCAAAGCATCACCCTCAATCACACTGTAACCGTATGTGAAGTTTGCGTGGTCGACCTCATCAATTCTATGCTTCACATACTTGAATTGACTGCCTGAAAAAATATAGTAAAAACACTTGTTACTTACCTCTTCTCTAGGATTCAAATCCAGGTTATCATTTATAAGAGAATCAAATAATGCCATTGAATCACAAAACTCTTAAAAGAATATTTTTTAATTTTTAAGAATGAAAGATGATAGTATGGCATTTCTTTTCGCTTTCTAAAAAACAAGATAAGTACTTTTAAATTGCTCAACAAATGATGTGTTGGAGATGAGAATAGAAACGAATTACCTTCCCCAAAGGTGATCTTCTTGATGGTTCCAGGGCCTCCATTTCCTTCAATGATTTCAGCACTCTTAATGGCATGAGGTGCAACCTTTGGGATGAGATTGTCAGCATCAAGGACAAAAGCCTTGAATAGCTTGGCTGGTGGGATAGCAGAGGTGGTCTCAGTCTCGTATGTGAAAACACCCATGATGACCTTGAGAGTTTGAAACTGGGAAGTGATGAAATGAAGATTGAAAGGAGGGTTGACTGAACTTGGGAGTGTTTGAGTTGGCAAGAAGTGAGTACTAGAGGGTGGTATTTGTAGCCTAAATGAATTCAAGATCAAAGAATTCTCTTAATTTCTTATATTTTATTTATTTATTTTTTGGACGTCCTCATTATGACAAGGGTGATAATTTTCTAAGAAAAGCATTTATAATTTAGTCAAAGAAAGCACATTTGCAAATTGGTCTAATAAAATACACCCCATTTGATTCCAAATGCCGTCTTGACCACATTTTATTTCCGAGATATGTAACAAAAAGTCTCTAAAGACATGTGAAGAGAACAAACTTATGGATCTTGTGAGCTAACAGTTACAAGATAAAAAAACAAGATGAAGGAACCTAAGTAGTATTTGGATTTTTAGAACTTCATAAGTTCTTTCTGCCTTCTGGTATATAATTTATAGATTCATGATCAAATTACAAATCATTCATTTAGAGTTACTTTAGATAGATAGATAGATGACACAAGCCAGAAGGTAAGATCATCGAAATACTTTTGGCCAGCTACATGTTGCAGCACCTTTTTATTATTATTATTATTTATACAGGATATAAATTTTACTTTTGCCTAATTTAAGTGTATATGTTGTGGGTTTCAGTTGGCTCAACTGGTTAAATTTTTAATGGTTGAATAAGAGATTTGAGGTTCAATCTCAGTCTAAACCAAAAAGTGATTGGTGTCTTGGTTTGATGATAAAGAGTTATCATCAAGAGTGCACGCCATTGGTTGAAACTCTAAAAAAAAAAGGTATATATGTGTGTGAAACCTTCTCCTGGAGACTTAACTCTCGACCCTTGCCCCACCCACCTCACAAGAACTTTGTACTTGTGGAGTAACCATCACGGCAAGGATGCGTGGTAGTGATGTTGCAGCATCTAAAAAAAAAGGTATATATGTGTGTGAAACCTTTTTTTGGAGACTTGACCCTCAACGCTTACCCTACCCACCCTACAAGAACTTTATATTTGTAGAGTAATCATCACGTTAAGGATGCGCGGTGGTTATGTTGCAGCATCTCAAAGCAAGAGGAATGGTCAAAGTAAATTGACATCTCAGCAATCACGGAAAAAGTTTTGCAAGAATGATCAGACTTGAAAGAGAATCCATATATGAGGGTGTAGATGAATCATGAATGTGTGTATATATATATATATATATATATATATTTATATATATATATTTTTTTTGGAGCTATAAGATGAATGTACTCTTAAAGTAAAAATGAGCTGAATTATATGTGTTGATAATGGTGAGAATTCATTTCATTATTAAGTTTTTTTAATTTAACAATATATATTATTACTATTACATCATTTAGAATTTTAATTGATGTGATTCTAAATACACTTTTAAATTTGTACCTTTCTTAACTGCTTCCCAAAGTACCAAACAGCCTTCTCACAGATATGAGTATAGTGAGAAAAGGTTTTGGTAGTGTACCTCTCAAGGATGTAACAATAGAGAGGGTGAGAGTAGAGGAATTTGAAGAGTCTCTATGTAAAGATTATGGATGAGTCAATCTTGTTTTTCTCTAGGGTTTCTCTCTCAATATTCTCTCTGGAAGCTTTCTACATTTCGTGGGTATAAGGGGTATTTATACTGGTGTGTGTTTGGAATGCGAAGAGTCAGTTTTTCCAAAACAGAGCTAGCTGGTGGCTTGGCCTCGTGACTTGACTGAGCCGCGAGTTCAAGCCACAAGGTAATTGAACGGTCAGTCTGTACTTTTTGTCCTGTAGTGCTCTAGCTGGCATGACGCTTCAACTTCTGGCATGCTTGGCACGTGTGCAACTTCTGGCGGCTTGCAAGCCGCGAGATCTAGTCGCGAGTCTATGCTTCTTTGCACAATCTTGAGCATTTTTTCACACTCTCTTACACACACTTCCCTTACATGATTTCCACCTAAATACAGGGTTACTAATTGCTAAAATACAAGCAAATTTGGCACGAAATAAAGCCAACAAAATGGTTGATTAAATTCAACCTTACAATCTCCCCCTTGTGAGAGACCACGCCCTCGGCCCCCCTTTTTTAGGATGTTGGGCCAAACCCACATGAATGGGTAGAGTTGTGTTGTTGCCTCTCAAAATAGAGGTTCGACTAGTTATATTTTCCCCTTTAAATTAAGGGTTTTACAATGGAGTCGCCACTTATTTAATTATTGGAATAAATAAAAAAATCAAAATTGAAAAATTCCTCATTTTATTTATTTGAAATTGAATTTACATTGATCATAGGAAATTACATGGTTTTGCTCCTAGATACAATCTAAGATAAAGTACATGGCTTTGTTTCCTAGTTACAATCTAAAAATCGAAAATTACATAGATAAGCATTTGATCTACTAACCCTTGATCTAAGTTCGGAGGCTATGTTACAAGGTGGGAAGGTGTTAGGCACCCACCTTGCCCGGTGAAACCGGTCTTCTAGACTATGGTGGCCAACATTCATATCATATCATCCAATATATCAATCAATTTGCATGTTGAATTTAATGTGTGTGCATGTGATGAATCCTAATTCAATTTATTAAGCATTTCATTTAGATTGAAAAATAAATTCTAGTGAATGTGTGTGAATAGTGATAACCTAGATTTAAGGATTTGAAAGAATTATTAAACAAACATGTTTTTCATATTTTTGATGTGTATTTAAGATTAAAATTAGTGATATGCATGAACATGTGATGAACAACCAAGAACATGTGAAAAACACATAAGAACAATTAAGAACATTCAAACATATTCAAGGGAATTTAAATAATTACTATCATGCTTTAATCTTAAATTCTCATCATGGCAACATAAACAAACAGTTAGGGAAGGGGATTATACCTTCACGTAAGATCAATATGGTGGAGGAGGGGACTCTTGATGAAGGTCCTAAGGGTGGAGGAAAAGAAGGGGTAGGAGAGAGAGAGTGAGTCTCACTCAATACCTTGAGTCTCAGGAAGATCAAGATGTTTTTTGTGTCTTGGAATGAAGGAGAGGGGGGTTATATAGTAGTGGTGGAGAAAATATGAATGGAAAACCATTTAATGAGGGTTGACAAAGAATCATGAACCTAGACCTTATTTTAGCCTTGGGGAAATCTGGTGCATTAAATGGAAAGATTGGTGGGAGTGAGAAGCAAGCCAAGTTCGGTTTTCCCGTAGCTGCTGTAACAGCCTGTAGAGCTAATTTTGAAAAATTATATCTAACTCAATTCTGATCGGAATTGTCTCATTCTTGTGCTCAAATTGAAGCCCCGGATGTCTAGTTTCTGGGAAAATTAACCTCATTCACAGATTCAAAATGTTTTGAGAGATATCGATGAAATGGTGAGCAGAGGTCATTTGTTAGAAAATGGTTTTAGCACAATTAACATTAATAGGTCCCAAATTAGCTCCTAATTAACATTAAATGGCTCCAATCACTCCCATTTCAGACTTAATTGGTTCTAAATTTACTCTAATTAAAAGATAATTGCACCAATTACTCATTGAATAATTAATGTTTAACTATTTAATTAATTAGGTGTATGTAACTTCACCATAAAATGTAGTCCTAACCAATCAAATTATGACACATCATTGATCTCAAATTGATTACACTTATAACCAATTGAAATCAATTGTTCATAATCACATATAGTTGGACTCAATTTGTGATAGTGCATCTCAGCCATTAAAACTTGATTTGATGATAACTTTCAATCTGGTGGTTTGATTAGGGCTTATGACCAGTCGATTTGATTGTTACGACATCAAGATCATTTTGATGAAATGAGATTAAGGATCTAATGGCCAGAATCAAGATGCATATTTTCAAGGCAAAATTACCCTTTTACCCTCTATGTGAGGTTAAATACAGGTTGCAAAATGGGGTGTCAACACCCCTTTGGCTATTCCGTGACAAAACCCTAAAACAAACTCTAGACTTAACATGTGAGTTGGGAACAGTTGAACATAACTCACTCACACCTAACTCTAGAATCTGTGTAGCTTTTGAACCATAAGAACAAGTAACTCCTGAAACACAACAACACAATATGATCATTGTATGCAGAAAACTTGTAATGCATATAGAACAAGCACAATGCGATAAAGCAAAATGAAATATAAGCAATAAACCATGACTTAACCAAAAAAGGAACAATCACTATAAATAGTGACCACAATGCTCATTCACACAAGGAATACACATCTGGACATGCAAGCTAATAAGCTTAATGCAAAGTATCATTTGCATGTCCAACACTCGATCAATGCAACAACTCAAGGTAATTACATTAAGGATATAAAATCCAACAAAGGGTACAAGAGTGAAAGTACTTAAAGAAAATGCATAACATTTAACAACAGATACAAGACTACAAAGCAAAGGTACAACTACATGTATGGTAAATATAAACTGAAAAACATAACATAAACACTGAAATATGCTAATATGAAGCAAAATATTAAACATAGGCTTGCTTGCTCAGTTTAGTTCTCCCCCTTTAATCAAGCTCTTTTCTCCCCCTATCAACATCATCTCCCCTTTTTTGTCAGGGAATAGCTAGTCCTCATCTTCTTCTAGCTTTCTCTGAATTTGGTCCAATTGAGTTTGGAGAGAAGTGAACTTCATATCACATCGGATGTTGTGATGGTGCAATATAGATGCGAGTCCGGACATCTTAGTGCTCAATTCGTGAATAGATGCCATAATGTTGTCTAGCTTCTCTTCAAAGGAGGATGAGCTAGAGCGTGACCTATTGTGAGAAGCTTTAGTCTCTGATTTGATTCCCTTTTTGCTATGACCAATGCTCGCGTTAAATGTACGCATGTTGATTGGACTTGGTTTCGGGTAGGGAGACTCATCTTCAGATGGATGAATGCCTTTGAGCTTCAAAATCCTCGAAACAAGGCAGCAAAAAGGAATGCATGTCTTGGATTCAGTTCGTAGAACAGTTTTGCACAAAAATTGAAATATATGAGCACAAATGTCAATCTCTACATCAGAGATCAGATCATGAAGGAACAAAGCACGCCCTAGATTCATGTATCCGGTGCTGGATAAAGGATATAAATTGTGGAACATGATTATTGTAAGCACCCTCAGTTTCGGAGGAAGAGAGGAAACACTGACTGAGTTCCCATTTGGTGAGAATTCCAAATCTTTTCCAAGAGCATCTCGATGTAGGTCTTCATCTGGATATAAGTCATCATAAATCGGTGGGTTCTTCAGTATTGACCGGTTGATGTGAAGGATCTCTGCTAGATATACGGGAGATACTGAGAAACTTTTTCCTTTAACCCAGCACTTGAGTTCTTTGCCTTCAATAATTGCATTGGCATAAAAATCTTTTACCAAGTTCTCATATGTGTCATCAAGGTCGGAGAGAAGGTAGTTCCAATCCTTGTGAGCAAACCATGTAGGGATGTCTGTGTCAAAAAGAGACGGTTGATCAACGGCCCTTTCAACCAGCGGTGTTGCACCTCTGAAATAATTCTTATAGGTCTGAAAAGCAGCATAGGATCTGAACTTGTTGGGATCGAACACTTTTGACGGTGAGCGGTACCTCTTTGGCCTAGGTGAGAGGTCATTAACATCGATTACAAGCTCTTTCCCTTTGTTGCTGCCCCCTTTCACAGCTGCTCTCTTGAATGAAGACATTTTCACACTGCATCATGTTTCACAAAAAAAAGAAAAACCACACAAGATAACAGACATTATTAGCATTGGGTTAGTCCCAAAACATGGATGATGTAGAAAACCCTAAAAACTTGAGATATAGCCCTCAATCATGACAATGAGTGTGTATGAGCCACAAATAACACAATGTTCATACAAGACAGAGTATACCACTACATATCCATAAAAAATCACACACCAATTTCACCGGAAGAGCAGATACCCATATTCAAGCAACAAAGATCTCAAATCTCAATAATAACTCACAAAACCAAGAAATCAAGACAAGGAATATGACATACTGAGAGAAAATGAGAAAACCTATACCTTTTTCTTGAAGATTGAAGGTGAAGAGATGATGAAAATGGTGGTTTTTGTGTGAAACACAATGGGTTTGTGAGAGAGAAGACAATGAACAGTCAAAATGTTCGAGGGAAACCCAAAAGGATTTAAAAAGCAGACCTGTTTTTGCAAAAACACGCGATTTTTGCGACTGAGTCAAGTCGCCAGCCAGTCGCTAGGGTAAGCCGCGAAACACTTTGAAAACAAGATTCTTGAAAATTTTTCCAAGTGTTTTTCGTGATTGGAAGGTCTACCTACGAGGAAGTCGCGAGCTGAACCGCGAAAATCTCTGTAAACCCCTTGCGACTGAACCTTCCACTCGCGAACAAGTCGCCAACATGAGTCGCGAAAAACATGAAAAACAGATTTTGAAAAATAGTCTAAGTTTTTTTCGCAACTGGGGCATGTACCTTCCAATGAGTCGCGAAAAATCTCTGTATGGGTTTGCGACTGGAGCATGCGATTGGGCCAAACCGCGACTGAGTCGCCAAAACAGGGCAACACTAGTTTTGAAAATTTTGACAATTTTTGTAAAAACAAAGTACTTTCCAAAAACAACTAAAACACTCAAAAATATTTTTGTGTTTGATCAACAAAGATTGAGCATGTGAAAACACATTTAATCAAGTACAATCACACGAATGAATATGGCATTCATTGAACATAGACATGTGTGTTGTGTGTGAATATAAAAAATGAGATAGTCCTTAGTCTAATGTGAAGCTTCAATGATCAATTCAATCAAGGCATACACAACTAGCACTAGATAATGTGACCCATCTCAATTATAGAAATATGCATATATGACCTCCCACATAAACTTGAGTACATCAACATTTCATTTGAAGCCTTTCATTTGGCTCCATGTTCAACAAATCATTTGATCTTTTTGAATCAACACATCTCATTGTGAGATCGATGCCTGAAATTTTTGATATTTCATTTTGATAAGTTAGCCTTTGGCTTTTTGGGCATCATATAATTTTATTTTTGGTCGCTTTCCCTTTTTCCTAGTCAAATACTAGTATGTGCAACAGGCTTTTGCAGCTCATCATCTCTTTTCATTTGGAGATTTACATTTTTTGAGATCTTTAAGCAAAAACAATAAAATAAAAGAGTGGGAAGATATATAGGCACAAGTCTATGCATGTCTCAAGATTAACAAAATCATTCACTAATCATTAATGACAAGGTTAAAGATCTATTTACAACACTCACATAGATTTCAAAATTTCTCCCACAATGATATGAGTGCATAGGAAACAAGCTATGCTCGTAGATGCACAAAAGTACAAGGTAAAACATATTCTGAGACAAAACTCAACAATGTCGATCAAACTTTTTGAATTTTCTACTTTTTATGTGGTTTTTGGATTTTTGACACACAAGAAGGAAAAGATTGATCAAAAGCAACAATGTAAAAACATTTAAAGCAAAAACAAACAAGCAGAACATGCTATACAGAAAGCCAACAAAGTAGTGTGTGCTCTAAACTAGAGAAATCAACTCAAGACAAAGAATTAAAGCACACATCACACATGAGATTCAAGGAATTGTACCAACATCAATGGTCTTACGGAGTGATTCAAACCGTGGACCATCGAGAGGCTTGGTGAAGATATCCGCCTTTTGGTTATCCGTATGAATGAATTCAAGACATACAACTTTATCTTCCACCAAATCCCGAATGAAGTGGTAACGTATCTCTATGTGTTTTGACTTGGAATGCTGAACTGGATTCTTAGAGAGATTTATAGCATTGGTGTTATTATAGAAGACACACATTGTATCTTGTGGAATGCCATAGTCATGAAGTAGCTTCTTCATCCAAAGTAGTTGTGTGCAGCAACTTCCAGCAGCTATATACTTAGCTTCAGCTGTAGAGAGAGACACAGAATTTTGTTTCTTGCTCATCCAAGATACAAGATTGTTTCCAAGGTAGAAGTAGCCACCTGAAGTACTCTTTCGATCATCCACACTTCCAGCCCAATCGGCATCTGAATAACCAGCAAGACAAGCATTAGAGTCCTTTGAGTACCACAAGTCATAATCTGGAGTTCCATTGACATATCTTATGATTCGCTTCACTGCAGTCAAGTGAGATTCTTTCGGAGCAGCCTGATATCGAGCACAAACACCCACGCTAAAAGCAATATCCGGTCTACTTGCAGTGAGATAAAGTAAACTCCTAATGATACTCCTATACAATGTTAGACTCACTTCTACCCCAGAAGAATCAACATTGAGCTTTGTAGATGAACTCATCGGAGTAGAGACATGCTTCTTGGAGTCTAAACCAAACTTTTTGACTATATTTCGAGCATATTTCTCTTGTGAAATGAATATGCATTCCTTCCTTTGTTTGACTTGAAGACCCAAGAAGAATGTAAACTCTCCCACCATACTCATCTCAAACTTGTTCTTCATTTCCTCAGAAAATTCTATGGCTTGGGCATCAATAGTAGCTCCGAAGACTATGTCATCAACATATACTTGAGCTACAAGAAGATAATCCTCATCATTTTTGACAAACAGAGTTCGGTCTGCATACCCTCTTTTGAATCCTTTATTCAGGAGGTACTGAGTAAGTCGATCATACTAAGCTCTTGGAGCTTGTTTCAACCCATAAAGTGCTTTCTTCAATCTCAGTACATGTTCCGGAAAGTGAGGATCTTCGAAACCTTTGGGTTGTTTAACATGTAAGGTTGAATTTAATCAACCATTCTGTTGACTTTATTTCGTGCCAAATTTGCTTGTATTTTAGCAATTAGTAACCCTGTATTTAGGTGGGAATCATGTAAGGGTAGTGTGTGAGAGAGTGTGAAGAAATGCTAAAGATTGTGCAAAGAAGCAAAGTCTCGCGACTGGATCTCGCGGGTTGCTCGCGGCTTGCAAACCGCCAGAAGTTGCACACGTGCCAAGCATGCCAGAAGTTGAAGTGTCATGCCAGCTGGAGCACTACAGGACAAAAAGTACAGACTGGCCATTCAGTTACCTCGCGGCTTGAACTCGCGGCTCAATCAAGTCGCGAGGCCAAGCCACCAACCAGCTCTGTTTTGAAAAACCTGACTCTTCGCATTCCACTCTCACCCCAGTATAAATACCCCTTATACCCATGAAATGTAGAGAGTTTCCAGATAGAATTTTGAGAGAGAAACCCTAGAGAAAAACAAGATTGACTCATTCACAATCTTTACATAGAGACTCTTCAAATTCCTCTACTCTCACCCTCTCCATTGTTACATCCTTAAGAGGTTCTTAGCCAAATCCTTTTCTCACCATACCCATATCAGTGAGAAGGTTTTTTGGTGCTTTGGGAAGCAGTTAGGAAGGGACCAATGGTTATTGGTTGATGCTATGGTTAGTAGCGGAATTCGGTAATCTAAAGAAGAAATAGGTTCAGCGTACCCTCGTTGGAGCAAGAAGCTTGAAGGGCTTAGGTACACTGGGTAGATTAGGCTTGGAGGGTCTTCTGCTGTTTATGTATCCCAACTACATTCTTTAGTGGATTATTTATTGCTTGGAGGGCGGCGGAGAGGTTTTACACCGAGGGTTTCGGTTTCCTCTTCGATAACACAT
This sequence comes from Notholithocarpus densiflorus, assembly GCA_030021035.2. Lineage (NCBI taxonomy): Eukaryota > Viridiplantae > Streptophyta > Magnoliopsida > Fagales > Fagaceae > Notholithocarpus > Notholithocarpus densiflorus. Next base: position 20,782 of record JARYZH020000766.1, read on the forward strand.
TGTTGTGTTGTCCTTGTGTTTGCATCTCTCTTCCTTTAATCTTTGCCATTTAATTTCTGTTGTGGATGTGATTTTAATTGGTTTAGATTGTTTATCAATTCTGTTTTAGCTTATCTTAATGTTCCGCACATACATTATTTGATAATAAGCTTGAATTGATAATTTGTAAATTGGGGGTCTAAACGTTCATAGGTGTTTTATACACTATTTGAACATTCACAACAAACACTTCTTCATTTAGATAGCCATTTAGAAATGCACATTTCACATCCATTTGGTATAGTTTGAAGTTCATGGTGCATGCAATTGACATGAGAATGCGAATAGACTCAAGCCTTGCCACAGGAGCGAAGGATTCATCAAAATCAACTCCTTCTACTTGAGTGTATCCTTGAGCCACTAACCGAGATTTATTCAGGATAATCTCTCCATCTTCATCGGTCTTGTTTTTGAAGATCCATTTGGATGACATGAACACCTTTAGGCCTAGAAGCAAGTTCCCATACATCATTCCTCACAAATTGATTCAACTCTTCATGCATTGACTCAACCCAATTTTCATCTTGAAGAGCTTCTTCTACCTTTTTCGGCTTAAATTGAGCTAGGTAGCAATGATATGTCACATGATTGGCCAGAAGTGTTTTTCCCTTTTTAAGGCGAAGGTCTTCATCTAAAGACCCAATAATGTTACTTTCCGGATGGTTTTTAACCACTCGTGATGATGGTTTCTTTGAAGTGGACACTTCATCATTCCGAGAGATAGGAGAGTGAACTTCCGGAAGAGTGAGAGGACTTGCTGTTCTAGACATTGATCTAGTCTCCACTCTTGAATTTACGGGAGTTGATTCCTTTTCCGGTGTATATCCTTCAACCTCAATATCAAGGGCTTCGACCTCAACAATGGGTTCTTTAGTGCTTGGCCCTTCTCCATCATCAACCATCTCTACTTTTGTTATAGCATCATCAATTGTCACATTGATGGACTCCATTACTGTCTTTGCTCTCTTGTTGTAGACTCTGTACACCCGGCTGCTAGTAGAATACCCAAGGAAGATACCTTCATCACTTTTCGCATCAAACTTCCCAAGATTCTCTCGATCATTGAGAATGTAGCACTTGCTTCCGAACACTCTGAAGTACTTCACTTTTGGCTTCTTTCCATTCCAAATTTCATATGCAATCTTCTTCGTTCCTGCTCGAAAGTATATTTTATTGCCAATGTGACATGAAGTGTTCACAGCTTCTCCCCAAAACTTTTGTGGAATTTGCTTGTTGAGTAGCATGACCCTCGCCATCTCTTGAATTACCCGATTTTTTCTCTCAACTACCCCATTTTGTTGAGGAGTCTTAGGAGCCGAAAATTCGTTTTTAATCCCATTCTTTTCGCAAAAAGAATCAAATCGTGCATTCTCAAAATCCTTTCCATGATCACTCCTTATCTTGACAATAGACATCCTCTTTTCATTTTGAAGCCTCTTGCATAGAACCTCCATTTTCTCACATGCTTCCGATTTTTCCCTAAGGAATTCCACCCATGTGTATCTTGAGAAGTCATTAACAATGACTATAATGTATCTTTTTCTAGGTGTGTCAATTCGGGTTAGCGTGTCGGGTTCGTGTCATGTCGAGGTAGGGGTATTCGACTAAATGGCTCAACCCTAACCCGACCCATTTAATAATCGTGTCATGATCCTTCAATCCTAACCCGACCTGTTAATAAAGCGGGTTGACCTGACCCAACTCATTTGACACACTTAATAAACGAGTTGTGTTGGGTTGACACGAATGTAACATAACCCATTTTAACCTGCATAATATTAAATATAATATCCATCTAGAAATAATTTTTTTTACATCCCAAAAGCAGTGCATACACTTCAAGTCTTCAACTCACATTCAAAATAATATAGTTCAACAAAAATATAACATTCATCTAGAAATAAGTTCTTTACACTCCAAAAGAAGTGCATAACACTTCAACCTAAATTCAAAATAACATAGTTTAACAAAAATAAAATAACATAGTTCAACAAAAATAAAATAACCTTAGAACTCACCAAATGCTAAGTGTCAATATTGAAAGAATTAGAGCAAACAGTAGACTAAAGTTTATAGAACAAAAACATTATGTAGAAAAAATTATTGCAGAATTTTGAAACACCAAGAAAACGGTTTTCTTTAATTCTAAAACTCACTAAACACATGAGAGAGAGAGAGAGAGAGAGAGAGAGAGAGAGAGAGAGAGAGAGAGAGAGAGAGAGAGCAATAACCAGTTTGAGAATTGGGCATGAGACTATAAGATAGTAGAGTGAGTATTACGGCTAAAATAAAATAAAAATTAGATATTTATAAGATGGTTTAGAGATTTAGGGTTTGAAGGGCTTAGAGATCTAGGATTTATAAAGTTTCAATTTTCAATTATATCCCTTGTAAGTTTTTGTAATTACTCACTTTTATTTTTAAATTTAAAATATATGTTGGATATAAAAAGTATTTGACAAATCTAAAATAAAATGAATATTTATTTATTATACGAGTTAAACAGGTTGTGTTAAGTGGGTCATTTCGGGTTGACACAAATTAATTGGCGTGTTAAACGTGTCTATTGCGGGTTACGCGGGTTGACCCGTCTATGACACGTTTCTTATCATGTCGCTTTCGGGTCAACCCGTTTATGACCCAAACCCATTAAGGCCCAACCCTAACCCGCAAAAACCCGTGTCGGGTTCGTGTCGTGTTCGTGAGTTGGGTCGAACATTGACACCCCTATCTTTTTCCCCCTAAACTTTCAGTTCTTGTGGGCCCCATTTGATCAACATGAAGGAGCTCTAACCATCGAGAAGTAGCAATCACATTCACCTTTTGATGACTTGCCTTTGTTTGCTTCCCCATTTGACATGCACCACAAATGGTTTTCTTGACCTTTCCAAATTTTGGAAGTCCTTCAACCGCCTCAAGTGTCGAAACTTTAGTCACTTGTTTGAAGTTTGCATGATCGAACCTTTGATGCCAAAGTTCCAACATGTCAACTCGAGCACTTCTACAGGAAATTGGTGTCGTAGGAACTACTCCATAACAATTGTCGGTAGTCCTATTCCCTTCCAAGACTTGAATCCCTTCCTCATCAATAATTACACACCCCTTCTTTGAGAATTGAACAAGAAAGTCCTCATCACATATTTGAGTGATGCTTAAGAGATTTTCCTTCAGCCCTTTGATGTATAAGACATTCTTCAATAGAGGTAATCCTGGAATCTTAACAGTCCCCTTGCTAAGTACTTGAGCATGACTTCCATCCCCAAATGTCACATAGTCACCAACCTTTTCTTTGAGTGACTTAAACAATGTTTTATCTCCTGTCATATGACGAGAACATCCGCTATCAAGATACCATAGGCATGAATTAAAAACCTTCAAAGAAGTATGCATAAACAAGCAAGCATGAGACAAGCACTCTTAACCTTCAAATAGAAACTTATCTTCATTTTCCATGCTTTGGTTGGATTGAATTTTCTTTTTCAGATTATCAATCTTATCACACAAAATTCTATTTCTTCTTTTATACTTCCTAATCAAAGAATTAGACTCATATAGGCTATTGTGTAAGATGTGATTCTCATTTTCAAAATACTTCAGCATGTGAACAAAAATCCTAGCATGTTTCTTTGCTTTCAATAACTCTAGGAGTTCATTGTTAGGACATCCCTTAAACAAACTCATAGAATCATTATCACAAACATTTAAACCACATTTCAACATAACCTTTTCCATAGTTTCATCCATAGCTAAGGGGTCTAGGATTGTACTTAGGTAATAAAACCACATCAAGTGCACCCGCTCTGATACCAATTGAAAGTTCAAATAGCGTATAAAATACTATGAACGTTTAGACCCCCAATTTACAAGTTACCAATTCAAGCTTATTATCAAACAATTAATGTGCGGAATATGAACATAAGCATATAACAGACTTGATAAACAATCTAAACCAAATAAAATCACATCCATAGCAAAAATTAAATGGTAAAGATTAAGGGAAGAGAGATGCAAACACAAGGACAATACAACGATGTGTTATCGAAGAGGAAACCGAAGTCCTCGGCATAAAACCTCTCTGCCGCCCTCCAAGCGGTAAATAATCCACTAAAGAATGTAGTTGGGATACATGAACATTAGAAGACCCTCCAAGCCTAATCTACCCAGTATACCTAAGCCCTTCAAGCTCCTACTCCAACGAGGTTGCACCGAACCTATTTCTTCTTTAGCTTACCGGATTCCGCTGTAGCCCATATTATCAACCAATAACCATTGGTCCCTTCTTAACTACTTCCCAAAGCACCAAACAGTCTTCTCACAAATATGGGTATGGTGAGAAAAGGTTTTGGTAGTGTACCTCTCAAGGATGTAACAATGGAGAGGGTGAGAGTAGAGGAATTTGAAGAGTCTCTATGTAAAGATTGTGGATGAGTCAATCTTGTTTTTCTCTAGGGTTTCTCTCTCAATATTCTCTCTGGAAGCTCTCTACATTTCATGGGTATAAAGGGTATTTATACTGGTGTGTGTTTGGAATGCGAAGAGTTAGTTTTTCCAAAACAGAGCTGGTTGGTGGCTTGGCCTCGCGACTTGACTGAGCCGCGAGTTCAAGCCATGAGGTAACTGAACGGCCAGTCTGTACTTTTTGTCCTGTAGTGCTCTAGCTGGCATGACGCTTCAACTTCTGGCATGCTTGACACATATGCAACTTCTGGTGGCTTGCAAGCCGCGAGCAACCCACGAAATCCAGTCGCGAGTGTCTGCTTCATTGCATAATCTTGAGCATTTCTTCACACTCTTTCACACACACTTCCCTTATATGATTCCCACCTAAATACAGGGTTACTAATTGCTAAAATACAAGCAAATTTGGCACGGAATAAAGCCAACATAATGGTTGATTAAATTCAACCTTATAGGACCAATTCATATTGGTTGATGTTATGGGCTATAGCAGAATCCGGTAAGCTAAAGAAGAAATAGGTTCGGCGTAACCTTGTTAGAGTAGGAGCTTGGAGGGCTTAGGTATACTGGGTAGATTAAGCTTGGAGGGTCTTCTGCTGTTCATGTACCTCAACTACATTCTTTAGTGGATTATTTACCGCTTGGAGGGCGGCGGAGAGGTTTTACGCCGAGTGCTTCGGTTTCCTCTTCGATAACACATCGTTGTGTTGTCCTTGTGTTTGCATCTGTCTTCCCTTAATCTTTGCCATTTAATTTCTACTGTGGATGTGAGTTTATTTGGTTTAGATTGTTTATCAATTCTGTTATATGCTTATGTTCATATTCTGCACATTAATTGTTTGATAATAAGCTTGAATTGATAATTTGAAAATTGGGGGTCTAAACGTTCATAGTGTTTTATACACTATTTGAACTTTCAATTGGTATCAGAGCGGGTACACTTGTTGTGGTTTAAATACCTAAGTGTGATCCTTGACCCCTTGTGTTTATTTGCCATAGATAGTGCTTTGTATGCCTTTATGCATGTTTTGGATGTTGATGATTGTAGCATGCCATGTGTTTGTGAAAATGCCTCTATGAGTGTTTATCCTCATGATTGTGATGACATGTTACTTGAATCATTGGGTGTTGTTGATACTCCAAATGACAAACTCTTGAAGAAAAAGGCTAAGAAGTTTCAAAAGAATTTGAGCAAGTTATTTGGTGAAAATGATGATTTGATTGCTAAGTTCAATGAATCCAACAAATTGGTTGAAAAATATAAAAAACTTGCTGAAATTTCTCTTGAAAAGCTGAAAGAGTTTGAATGTTTGAATATGGACTTGGATGCTAAACTTGTTTTGTCTAACAAACTTGTTAATGATTTTAAATGTGAAAATGAATCTCTTAAGATGCATGCCAAGTATTTGATTGCTGAACCTATTGCTAATAAGGATGAAATTATTTGTTGCAATCATGTTGTGGTACCCGATTGTGTGCCTATTGTGTGTTCTACCTCAAAGGACAAATCGGTGTACATTCCTCCACACAAAAGAAATCAAAAAGTGGAGAGAAAGGCTTTTAAGCCTAAGCCTCTGTTTAGGTCCCATCCTAGGGAATTGAGTGGATCTAAGTTTGTTCCTATTTGCCACCATTGTGGTGTGATCGGTCACATAAGACCCCAATGCCCCAAGTTAAAGAGAGAACAAACTCATGTTGCTAGATCCCTTCCCAAAAGGCCTAGTGGACCTAAACACATTGTTTGTCACCATTGTGGTGCCTTTGGTCATCTAAGACCTCATTGCTCTAAGTTTCAAGCTCTTAAAAGAATAAAAAGAAAAGAGAAACTTGAACTTCTTGGAAGTTGTGCTAAAAAGGGTAAACCGGATGTGAGTGATAATAGCATGTTGTTAAAGAAAGTGTTTAATGCTCTTAACTCCTTGTCTATGTGCATCTCCAGTTCTCATTCTTCCAACCCTCGTCTCACTTCTCATGAGATACTCATTCCAAACAATCGTTGTGTTTGGATGAGGAAGGGTTCCTATAGTTGAGCTTTTGCTCTTTTGGTCCTTGATCTAATTCTTTCGATCTTTATAGGACCCTTCATGCATTAGATGCTTTATTGTCATGCATTTGTGCATCATGCATCTCTTTATATGCATTGTTTTGATTTTGTTTTTTTTTTTTTTTTGCATTTGATCTTACTTTTATATTTTTGTTTTTGTGTGTGTAAAAATCTAAAAACACATAAAAAGTGAAAAATTCAAAAAGTTTGATCGTATATGTTTGAGCACATTTCACATGTGAGTTTAGCCTAATACCTTTGTACTAATAGCGTAGTGCATTTACGAGCATAGCTTGTTTTGTATGCACATCTATTTTCGTGGGAAAAATCTTAAAATCTATGTGTGATTGTTGTAAATAGATCTTCAAGCTTGTCATGAATGATTGGTCAATATTTTTAATGTTTCTGATACTTGCATAGACTTGTGCCTATATATTTTCCCACACTTTTTATTGTTTTTGCTTAAAGAGCTCAACAAATGTAAATTTCAAAATGAAAAGAGATAATGAGCTGCAAAAGCTGTCGCACATACTAGTATTTGACTAGAAAAAAGGGAAAGCGACTTGTTTTGAAATTGTATAATGCCCCAAAAAGCCAAAGGCTTGTTCATCAAATTGAAATATCAAAAATTTTAGGCATCGATCTCTAAAATGAGATGTTTTAATTCAAAAAGATCAAATGATATGAATTGTAAAGAAGCCAAATGAAAAGCTTCAAAGATATGTAATCATTTTCTTGTGGGAGGTCATATATGTTCATTTCTATAAATGAGATAGACCACTTGACTTAGTACTAGTTGTGTATGACTTGATTGAATTGATCAATGAAACTTCATTCTAGATTAAGGACTATTTCACACTTGATACACACACACACAACACACATGCCTAATGTTCAATGAATGCCTTATTCATTTGTTTGATTGTACTTGTTTAAATGTAATGTGTGTGTGCTCAACTTTTTATGGATCAAACCAAAAAGATTTTTGGTCATTTTATATGTATTTGGAAGTGATTTTTATCACTCTTTGTGTTCATGTTTAGTACTTACTTTGTTTTTCATTGTTTAAACATGTTCTGTGTTGAAAAATAGGTGTCAGAGTATTTCGTGACTCAGCTGGCGACTCGCCAGTCGCAAAACCCCAGTCGCGAGTTCATCCAGAAGCTTTGGCGACTCACTCGCGACTCGCGAAAATTTTCGCGACTCGCCTAGTTGTGAAACGCCTAGAAATAGCTTTTTAAAGGGCTTTTCGTGGGAAACCTGTTTTAAACTTCTCCCATCCTCTTTTAAACCCCCTTTTCACTATATATCTAGAATGCCCAGCATTGAGGTTTTTCAAAGTCTTGCCCTCCTAAGAACGACTTGAAGCTTGACTTTCATTCAGCAATATATGGCTGGCACCGGTCAGCATTGGCCATCCTTATCCTATTGTTTTCACAATAGTATTTTTTGACAATTGAAATTTTAGCCAATATAATAATGAAACCATTCCCATTAAACGGCTTAAATTGACCAAGTATAAAGAAATCTTCTATTTTCTCCGTTGATAGACTTATTTTTATTTTAAGGGAAATATTAACGGATGCTTTAAGGACATTAATTTAGGACTTATTTTTAGAAACATTTTATGAAAAAACAATAAATTAATTAGTTTTTCTGACAGATTTTTATGATTTTCATGAAAGTGATGTTAAAACTTTCCTAATATGATTTATTAACAATTGTCTTAAAAGTACCTGTTAACATGACATTTATTTTAATTGTGAATATAAGTAATTTTGTTTGGGACTTGAAAGTAACATAAAAGGACTGAAATAGAATCATTTTATAACATTATTACCATTAGAGCATTCTCATCAGGTGTGTTAAATGCCAAATATTTGGCATTTGACACACCAAACATCAAAAAACTACTCTCATCAGGTGTTGTAAATGCCAAATATTTGGCATGAGTGAACAGTACGCTCTCAAATATGAGAGCGTACGGACATAAATGCTATAATTGTTTAATATTTTTTTATTCTCTTATCTCTCTCCTCTCTCATCACTTTCTTCTTTTCTCTTCTTTCTCATTCTGCCTCAGAGTCTTAGACATCAAACCTCTCCAACCCACTTCAATCACTCTTTTTTCTTCTCACTCTCATTGATTTTCTCTCTTCCTCTCAGCCTTGCCGCACCACCTCCTCGACCTGATGCCGATCTTTGTTGCTATGGTTTTTTTTTTTTTTTTTTTTTTTTTTGGCAGTGGTTTGATACTTGCGGTTCGGTAGTGGGTGGGTTGAGATAGTGATGGCGGATTAGTGGTGGTGGGTTGCGATGGGCAGATTCAGTGGTGGGTGGGTCGACTGGTGATGGGCGAATCGGTGGTGGTGGGTTCTGATGTGTGAATTCGGTGGTGGGAGGGCTGGCCTTTGGATGGGTCGGCAGTGGGTGGGTGGGTCGGCGGTGGGTGGGTTGGCGACGGCAGTGGGTGGGTGTGTGGGATGCGGTGGGTCGGTGGTGGGTTGTGTTTTTTGTTTTTGTTTTTGTTTTTTTGTTTTGGTGGTTGTGGGTTGATTTTCATGGGTTGTGATGGGCTGATGTTGGTGGGTGGCGACGGTTGTGGGTTGATTTTTTTTTTTTTTTTCTTAGTGGTTGTGGCCGTAACAATTTTTGTGGTAGTGTTTTATTTTTATTTTTTATTAGGTGGTGTTGGTTTTCGTGGGTTTGTGCCGGTGGTGGCTGTCGGTGTTGTTGCGGCAGTGGTTGTTGGTGGCAGTGCTGGTTGTGTCGTTGTTTGTTGTTGTTGTTGTTGATGATGATGATGATGATGATGATGAGGATGATGGGAGGAGTTAATATATTATTTTAATGTGTTGAAAATATTATTTTAATGTATAGAATTGAAGAAAAAAATATCTGATAAATGGGATGTTGTAAAATGATGTGGTAAAATAGTAAAGTACGCTTTTGATGTGTCAAAATGACATTTTTTATAGAACAGCTGATGAGAATGCTCTTATACTCTTTTTTTTTTTTTTTTTTTTCAATTCATTTTTTAATTTTTAAATTTAAATAAATGGTTAATGTTAATGCAAGAAAAATCAATAAGCCAATTGTCTGAATGTGGGTTCTAGAAGACCTACAAGAAAAATTGCTCGTGGAGTGTATTAGTATGGTGTCTGCGAAGGACCTTCCGATAACTAAGTCAGAATTTCAAAGAGATCTCTTACAACTCTGAACATGCAAGAGTTGAAATATTTCCCTTATACCTTTGTAATTGGCAGTGTGATTTCCCCCATTTTCCTTATAGGAGGCGTAGTGAGGGCATGCAATAATTGGAAATGTGATCTTCAGAGATTATTTTTATATTCAAAAGATATGGGTTGGTGGAGGATCTTTAGGCGTGGTGCTCAAGTATCACTTTGGTCATGTGATTGTAGGGTAGTAGTTCTTGATGCCTAGATGGCGGAGACATCCTTGGACGATCTTCCTAGATAGACATGGCCTTTTAGACAAGGTATATGTTGAAATTTATTCCCTATCATCATTAAATCTAAATCCATTTGCTTGGATTCCTCCCAATATTGAAAGGAATGAAAATTTGAGGTTTTGATGAGGGAAAATGGAGAAATGGATGTTACCTCATATTCATTTCATTCTCTCTCACTTAGGGCCTGTTTAAGAACCGCTTATTTTGCTGAAACTGAAAACTTTTTGCTGAAAATATGTAGAAAAAAGCTAAAAGCTGAGAGCAATGAGACACACTTTAGGAGCAAAAATAAGTTAAAAAGTAAAATAAGCTAACATTTTCTCAAATTCCAAACGCAATCTTAAACTCCCAAATAAAATTAAAACTCCTAAACAAGAGAATGAAAGGAATATTCTAAAATTATTCATTTACCTCCTCCCGAATGAAAGGTAAGGGTATGTTCGGTAACTATTTTTTCCCCTTATTTTCTGTTTTCAAAAACAATTTTCTATTTTTGAGACTAAAAAACTTGTTTGGCAATCCAAAATTGACAAAAAACAAAAACTGTTCTCAAAACTCAATTTGTGAAGGAAACTGAAAACATGTAAAATGCTGTTTTCAGTTTCTAATTTTCAAAAATCAATGAAAATACGCATTTAATTTAATGAATCTATCTCATTTAATAAGTTAGCATTAGAGTTCAAATCCTAGTAATAACATATTTTAGTATTTTCTATTTTTTTTTAAATTATCTTTTTAATTTCAACTAACCAAACATGTTTTTGATTTCAAAAATACAAGAAATTTGGTTTTTCTTTATATTCCCAAAAAACAAGTTTTTGAAAATAGAAAACAAAAACTGTTACCAAACATAACCTAAGTTTTTTGTGATTAAATCTAGATTTTTGATATTTAAATATAGAAAAGTTTAAATAAAGATTATATATATATATATATATTAAAATGAGAGTTTGAATAATGATTCACAAGTTATAAAAGGAGAAAATTGTAGTTTAAAATATTAATGAAGCTTTAAGTCTGTTTTCCTCAATGTAAGGATTAATTACAATCACCCACTCTACACAATAGGAGTATATGTAATTTGTACCATAAATTTCAAAATTTTGCATTTAATAACATAATTCATATTATAAGTTGTAAGTGGGTTCCAGTTAGCTCAACTGGTAAAGTCTCTGATGGTTGTATAAGAGATCTGGGGTTCAATTCCTGCCTACACCAAAAACTGATTGGTGTCTTGGTCTGACGATAAAAAGCTATTATTAAGAGCGGATGCCATAAGTTGAAACTTTCTCAAAAAAAAAAAAAAAAAAAAAATTATAAGTTGTAATGTCCATTCTAAGCTGACAGCTAATAAGTGTAAAATTTTTCAATTTAGTGGATAACTATCTACCTCAAACTATGATAGATATGGCAGACAGTTTTCATTATACTTATGTGGCGTTTGGTACGGGGTAATGTTTTAGGATTCCTATGAATGTTTAAAGATTCCCATATTTGGTTGCAAATTACGCCAGGGAATCAGATGCCAGGGGAATCTGGATTCCCCCGTTAAACCTCTCTTAGTAGGAATGTGATTCCCTTTAAAACAGGTGGGTATCCAGATTCTCAAGCTTAAAGGAAATTGTATTTTTTATAAATTGACAATTTTAACCCTTTTTCCTTATCATCTAAGCAATTAAGATAAAATATAAAACAAATCTTCAATATCTTTTCTCTTATCTTTATGGATTAAGCTATTTGAAAAATTATTATTAAGAATAAAGCATTTGAGAATTTAAATAGTTATTTTTGTTGAAATGTTAGACTACAGTTTTAATGAATGTGTTGCTAATTAATAGTTTATATTTTGTTTTTCATTATTTATTTAGAGGAAGATTTTTTTTAAAGGACTTGGTAGTTCACAATCAAATCTAAGGATAGAATAGGAAAAATAAATAATTCTTTTAAGATTCTTGGGAATAAACCAAATATTATCATCTCACACTCCTAGAAATCTTAAGAGATTCCCAATGAAACCAAACATAAGAATAGCTACATTCCTAGGAATGTGATTCCTAGGAATCACATTTCTAGGAATCTGGATGCTAGGAGTAATGTGGATTCCCCCGTACCAAACGCCACATTAAGGTGTTACCCAAATAGTCAACACTGAAACCCAAAAGAGAATTCAAGAGAAATTTGGTGGGCTATGATAGTGGGTGGTTGGCATTATTGAATGAAAGTTTTGGTTTTGAGATCTGAATGTAAGTCAATTTCTTAAAGGTTCTTTGTTTGACTAAATGACAAAATCTTTTCTTAAAAAATTATGATTCTCTTTGGACGGTGGGAACATTCAAAAAGAAAAGCACGTTACCTACATTCTTTGATCAACGAGGTCACATTATTACAAACGAAACCCTTTATTCTCAGTCTATAAATACCACCCACAGATACTCAAGCTTGCAAACTACCTAAAGTTCAATAAACTCATCTACTCCTTTCATTCTTCATTTGATTACTTTCATACTTATATCTCTAAGGCCAACATGGGTGTTTTCACTTATGAAACTGAGACCACCTCAATCATTGCACCCGCTAAACTATTCAAGGCTTTTGTTCTTGATGGTGACAACCTCATCCCAAAGGTTGCACCTCATGCCATTAAGAGTGCTGAAATCATTGAAGGGAATGGAGGTCCCGGAACCATAAAGAAGATCACCTTTGGTGAAGGTTCGTTTCTATATCCTAATCTCCAATGTGTTAATTTCTTCCTTCTCAATTACATAATCAAGGTACTAATTATTAATATGATATTTGGCTCTCAAAAATAAAAATTTTACCTCCAAAGTAATAAAAGGGTTCAGATACAATTGCTATTTTATTTTTTTGGCTCTCATAGCAACATATGTAGATATTGTAAAGAAGTAACAAAATGTTTTCTCTAAAATTTTCAGGTAGCCAATTCAAATATGTGAAGCACAGAATTGATGAGATTGACCATGTAAACTTCACATACTGCTACAGCGTGATTGAGGGTGATGCTTTGAGTGAAGTACTCGAGAAAATCTCATATGAGATCAAAATTGTGGCAAGCCCTGATGGAGGATCCATCTTGAAGAGCACCAGCAAGTACCACACAAAGGGTGAGCATGAGATCAAGGAAGAGCAAGTTAAGGCTGGCAAAGAAAAGGCTGCGGGACTTTTCAAGGCTATTGAGAGCTACCTCTCAACACATCCTGATGCCTACAACTAAACCTTGTGTTGTGTATCTGTCCCCTCAATCATGAGCAAATCTTGTGGCTTTCATGTTTTATTTTTAGCCAATACTGCTTTTGGGCTTGCTAATAAAGGTGTTTTTTGGTTGTGATTCTTGTGATATTCTAGCTGGAAGAGCTAGAAGTGAATGTTATATTACACTTTAAATACATAAATGTAATGAAATCATCTTTAAATTAAAGTACTACTTGCAAATGATGAGTGCATGACTCCCCCAATCCCACCAAAAGTGTGTGAATGACGGATGCCCCAAGGACATTCGTTAATGAACTATTAAAAATGTTTATGAAAAAAGAAAAAAAGTAATTGATTCTTTGGACAACTCTTTCAATTTTCCATAAAAGTAGTATCAAAAAATTTCTAAAATAGTTTATTAACAAATGAGCACCCGTTAATTGGACCCAAGTTATAATTAGGATTCTTCATAATCATTATTGTGATCACAATTTACCTAGTAAATATTTGATGTGGGGCTTAATACACTTGTGCAACATATGCACTTATTTAATCCTATCCAATATTTAACCCATTTAGGGTACCAAGGTTAAGTCCATATTTTTATGAAAAAGTTATTTTGTAAAATTAAACAAAAAATAAATAAAATCTTTTTGAAAAACCCCTATGCTTCACCCTCGTTCAAAAAGTAGCTTTGGTTTAAAATTTTGCCAAACCCGTTTTTAGATCCAAAATGCAAGTGCTTCAAAATCTTTTTTTTTTTTTTTGGGGGGGGGGGGGGTGTTAAAGGCAGTTTTCTTTGTAACTTATTAATAATTTCTAAACTAATATAAGTGCTAACCATGCAGCTCATAAACTTATTACTATATTACAACACTTACACATAGAATTGCCATGGGTACTTGGTGAAAGAGTAGATTTAGCTGCGCCAATCATTAATTAACACTTAAGCATATTGTGGATTTGGATGTGTCTAGAGCTTTTCTTGTTATTTTGGCCTTTAGGATTGATACTATAGCTATTGAGTATGAATGTGTGAACTAAAGTCTCACATGAAAGAAAAATAAAATTTTTTAGAAGTTAATATTGCAGAATTGGCCCGTAATTTTAGTCAAGCTTTTCAACAAAATGGGTATCTTCCCTAGAAAAAAGGTATCTAAGGGTACGTTTGGTACACTGAATGGAGATTACGACATGAATTGTAATCTTTATTACTAGAAATAAAATGTGTTGTAATGTAATAACTAAATCTATTCATTAGTTTGGTTGTGAGTTATAACATTAGAATGAAATTTAACATTTATTTTAGGAAATTTCTTACTCATACAATTATATATCCTTAAAAATTGTTATTTTTAAATTTAAGAGATATGTGTTATTTTTTATGATTTTTTATTTTTATAATTGTTAGATGTATATGGAAAGTTTATTTATTTAGAAATATATTAAGTTTTGAAATTATTGCACTTACTAAGTAATATCTAATACAATCTTTTAAAGAGGAATAATTATTCCTCATTTTGAAGAATAGCTATTCATAAGAAATGATTATTCCTTGTAAAAAAAACATAACCAAAATAAAAAATAACTAAACCATAGGAATAACTATTACAGTCTACTAAACATGTCCTAATTGTTTTATATGAGAAACGTATGCATTAGTACTTTACATATAATTTTTTTTAGCTAAATCATTATTACAAGAGAAATAAAGGGCGGTTTCACTTAAAGCATTAATCATTAAGCGCAGAAAGTAGCACTCCTAAAGTTCAAGTAGAAAAAAGTTCTTATCGAAATGAGGTACTTAACTTTAATATGAAGAATGTTTAACTTTTGAATAAGAACTTAATCGAAATGGACGATGGCCATTATTCTAACAGTCCCGACCATGTGCCCAGACTCCTCTTGATAAGTGGAATATTTTTTTAGAAATTTTAAAGTAATTTTAAAGTATAGTTTTGGGTTGTTTTGAAGTTTTTGTTATTACTGTTCTTGTGTACATTGTTGTGTTTAATTAATTTTTCATTCATGAAAAAGTGCTTATCTTAATTTTGAGAAACAATTATGACCTAGCTAAATATTTTTAACACATTAGTTACAACTACTTATTATTATTATTTTCATGTGGCATCATATAAAAAAAGTGACAAGTGCTTTTCCATGTAGGCAGCCAATTTCACTATGTGAAGCAAAGGATTGATGAGATTGACAATACAAACTTCACACATGGCTATAGCTTGATTGAGGGTGATGATTTGATTGACACACTCAAGAAAATATTGTATGAGATCAAGCTAGAGGCATTCCCTGATGGAGTATCTATCTTGAAGAGCACTCAAGCGAGTTAATTTTGTACCGGAGGCTGTTTCGGTTTGGTTAAGGAAAAGAAATATTTTGCTACCAGTTGATACCGGTGACCCATTTCGTGATTACTGCTATGTATATATTTCTATACATATATATGTTTGTATTTATTTACGTAAGTATGAATTTATTAATTTTTATATTTATCAACATAAAATTTAAAATCCACATATTTTATAAGCCAAAATATTAGTCTAAGTACATTAACTAATATATTAGCTTAAATCAAAATCAAAATTTTAACATTCTTTTATTGTACCATTTGAAACGTCAATACTGACCAAAACACCCGAAATATGCTAGGTATGACCAGATTTTTTTTCGGTACATTTTAGAGGAGTACCAGTATCAGGTTAATGGCAAGTATGATATATTTTTCTAGTATGGCCAGTATCGGTACAGTATTGACTTCCCTAAGAGCACTAACAAGTACCACACCAAAGGTGACCATGAGATCAAGGAGGAGCAAATTAAGGTTGGTAAAGAAAAGGCTACGAGACTCTTTAGGGTTGTTGAGGGCTACCTCTTAGCAAATCCTGATGCCTATACTAAAGCTTGTTTTTATTTCAACTTTTTTTTTTCTTCCAAAGGACGATTCCTTAAGCTTAATAGCCATTGCATTATAACTTTTGAGGCTCTATAACATAAAATAATTTGTATAAATACATTTGTAAATTAATAAGTGGCATTCGTAACTTTCCATTAATGTTCATATCTAATAAATGAAAAATATATTCTTAGTTATATTTTATATTAGAATCTTTATATATATAACACTCATCATGGTTGAAAACTCACTTTTTTTAATAAAACACTTGTGAATGTTTAGACCCCCAAATACAAATTTTCCAATACAAGCTTATATTCAAATAATGTATATGTGGAATATGAAATATAAGCAATTCCCAAATTAGCAAACTACTCTAAGCCATTAATTAATCACAACCAGCAGAAATTAAAAGCTAAGGGTAAGGGAAAGAGAGATACAAACACAAGATAATACCGACACGTGTTATTGAAGAGGAAACCGAAGAACTCGGCGAAAAACCTCTCCGCCGCCCTCCAAGCGGTAAATGATCCACTAGAAAATTAGTTGGGATACATGAATAGCAATAGACTCTCCAAGCCTAATCTACCCAATGCACCTAAGCCCTCCAAGCTTCTTGCTCTAACAAGGTTACGCCAAACCGTGTCTTCTCTAGCTTTTTGGATCCCGCAGTTAGCCCATTGCATCAACCAATATGAATTGGTTCTCTCTTGAACTGCTTCCCAAACACCAAGAACCTTCTCACTACTCTGAATTTGGTGAGGTAAGGATTTGGTTTATAATCCTCTCATGGGTATAACAATGGAGAGGGTGAGAGTAGAGGAATTTGGAGAATCAAATGTATAAGATTGTGAATGAATCAATCTTGTTTTTCTCTAGGGTTTCTCTCTCAAAAATTCTCTCTTGAAGCTTTCTACATTTCATGGGTATAAGGGTATTTATAGTAGGGTATGAGATGGAATGTGAAAAGTCATTTTTTAGCAAAACAGGGTGCACTGGTGAGCCACTTCACGATTGGGATGAGTTGCGATTTCCAGTCGCCAGTTACTAGACTAGGCTAGACTGTACTTTTTGTCCTGTAGTGATCCAGCTGGCCTGACTCTTCATCTTCCTGCATGCTTCACACGTGTGCTTCATTTTGGCAAGTCACTACTCGCGAGTCAGTCGCGAGTCACCTTCTTGTTGCACACTCTTGATCAAATCTTCACACTCTCTCACACACAACCCTTACATTATTCCCACCTAAATGTAGGGTTTCTAAATGCTGAATTACAAGCAAATTTGGCACGGAATAAAGCCAACACATAGTTGAATAAATTCAACTTTACAATCTCCCCCTTTGGCTATTCCGTGACAAAACCCTAGAACAGACTCTAGACTTAAAAATGTGAGTTGGGAACAGTTGCCAAAACTCACTCACACGTAATTCTAGATCTGTGAAGCTCTTGAACCATACGAACAAGTCTCCTGAAAACAATATCACAAAATGCACTCATTAAGTTCATTGTAAGCGGAAAACTTAGAATGCATATGGAGCAAGCACAATACGATCAAGCAAGTATGAATATGATAATGAAGCTTAACTTGACCATACAAGAACAATCACTATAAATAGTGACTACAATGAACATTCACACGGTGAACGAACATCCGAACATGCAAGCTAATAAACTTAATGCAAAATATCCTTTGCATGTTTAACATTCAACCGATGCAAGAACACTAAAGCAAGAAGCATTAGGTTTAAATTGCATCAAGGATACAAGATCCAACAAGGGCATAAGAGTACTAAAGAAAATGCAAGACATTAAATAAAAGTACTAAGCTACATAAGCAAGGGTACATAAAAGTATCATAACATAGTCAAGTACACAACATAAGCTTAAAATATGAATTATGAACATAGACTAGTAATAGCAACAAAAAAAACTAGAAGAGCTTGTTGTGTGATTGCTTGCTCTTGCATTGCTTGCTCCCCCTTTGATTTAGCTCTCTCCCCCTATCATAGCTCTACCCCTATCATGAACACCATCTCCCCCTTTTTGTCATGGAATAGCTAGTCATCATCTTCTTCTAGCTTCCTTTGGATTGATCCAATTGAGTTTGGAGAGAGGTAAACTTTTTCTCAAATCGGGTGTGCTGAGAGTGCATGATAGTTGTGATGCCGGACAATTTTGTGCTAATATCTTGCACGAAAGCCATGATGTTGTCCAACTTCTCATCATAGGAGTGTGAGCTAGAGCTTGTATCACCTTGAGGAGCATTACTCTCTTGCTTGACATTCTTTTGGACACGGCCTATTATAGCATTGAGAGTGTTAATGTTGATTGGTCTTTGCTTTGATTGAGGAAACTCATCTTCCATTATGGGTACTCCTTTAGCTTCAATATCTTTGTGATGAGGCAACAAAATGGAAGACAGTTCCTAGAGGCCGTCCTTTCAGCAGTTTTGACCAAAATGTGAAAGATATGAAAGCATACATCAATTTCTTCATCGGTAATTAAGTCATGAAGAAATAGAGCCCGACCAAGATTCATATATCCGGTGCTCGAGAGAGGATAGGGATTATGAAACATTATTTTTGTGAGCAACTTCAACTCGGGAGATAAAGATGATAGACCAATTGATTTCCCATTTGAAGACACATCCAAATTTTCTTCGAAAGTGCCGCAAAAAATTTCAATATCTGGTTCCAACTCATCATACACCGGTGGTTTTGCAAACATTGGTCGGTTGATGTTTAGAATGAGAGCAAGATATGAAGATGTAATAGTAAAGTCATTTCCTCTCAACCAACATTGTAGATCTTCCCCATCAAAGAGGGCATTCGCATAAAACTCTTTCACAAGCTTTTCATAAGGATCATCAAGATTTGATAGAAGGTAGTTCCAATCCTTAGAAGTGAGCCATTTAGGAATGTTTGTATCAAGAAGAGTAGCTTGCTCAACAACCCGTTCAATTACCATGGGGGCACGTTCGAAGTAGCATGAATATGCTTGAAATGCGGTATAGGATCTGAATCGGGTGTCATCGAAAACTCCAGCTGAAGATTGAGTTTTCTTTGACTTAGGGGAGAAACTAGTGAGGTCAATGACTGGTTCCTTCCCTTTGCTGTTGCTTCCTTTCACTGCTGACTTTTTGAAAGGAGACATCTTCAAGCAGAGATCATAAAATAGCAAAGAGTAATATAAAAACTGTAAGGTTGAATTTAATAAACCATTCTGTTGGCTTTATTCTGTGCCAATTTTCTTGTAATTCAGCACTTAGAAACTCTGTATTTAGGTGGGAATCATGTAAGGGTAGTGTGTGAGAGAATGTGAAGAAATGCTCAAGATTGTGCAGTGAAGCAGGGACTCGTGACTGGATCTCGCGGGTGGCTCACGGCTTGCAAGCCGCTAGATGATGCACACGAGTGAAGCATGCAGGGGAGTTGAAGAGTCACGCCAGCTGTTGCATTAAAGGACAAAAGTCCCAAGCTGGCTAGGCAGTTATCTCGCGGCTTGAACTCGCGACTCAGTCAAGTTGCGAGGCCAAGTCGCCAAGACACCCTGTTTGGGAAAAACTGACTCTTCGCATTCCATTCTCACACCAGTATAAATACCCCTTATACCCATGAAATGTAGAGAGCTTCCAGAGAGAATTTTGAGAGAGAAACCCTAGAGAAAAACAAAATTGACTCATCCACAATCTTTACATAGAGGCTCTTCAAATTCCTCTATTCTCACCCTCTCCATTGTTACATCCTTGAGAGGTTCTTGGCCAAATCCTTTTTTCACCATACCCACATCTGTGAGAAGGCTTTTTGGTGCTTTGAAAAGCAGTTAGGAAGGGACCTGAAAGTTCAAATAGCGTATAAAACACTATGAACGTTTAGATCCCTAATTTACAAGTTACCAATTCAAGCTTATTATCAAACAATTAATGTGCGGAAAATAACATAAGCATATAACAGAATTGATAAACAATCTAAACCAAATAAAATTACACCTACAGCAAAAATTAAATGTTAAAGATTAAGGGAAGAGAGATGCAAACACAAGGACAACATAGCGATGTGTTATCGAAGAGGAAACTGAAGTCCTCGACGTAAAACCTCTTCGCCGCCCTCCAAGCGGTAAATAATCCACTAAAGAATGTAGTTGGGATACATGAACAACAGAAGACCCTTCAAGCCTAATCTACCCAGTGTACCTAAGCCCTCCAAGCTCCTACTCCAACGAGGTTACGCTAAACCTATTTCTTCTTTAGAATACCGGATTCCATTATAGCCCATAGTATCAACTAATAACCATTGGTCCTTTCTTAACTGCTTCCCAAAGTACCAAACAGCCTTCTCACAGATATGAGTATAGTGAGAAAAGGTTTTGGTAGTGTACCTCTCAAGGATGTAACAATAGAGAGGGTGAGAGTAGAGGAATTTGAAGAGTCTCTATGTAAAGATTATGGATGAGTCAATCTTGTTTTTCTCTAGGGTTTCTCTCTCAATATTCTCTCTGGAAGCTTTCTACATTTCGTGGGTATAAGGGGTATTTATACTGGTGTGTGTTTGGAATGCGAAGAGTCAGTTTTTCCAAAACAGAGCTAGCTGGTGGCTTGGCCTCGTGATTTGACTGAGCCGCGAGTTCAAGCCACAAGGTAACTGAATGGTCAGTCTGTACTTTTTGTCCTGTAGTGCTCTAGCTGGCATGACGCTTCAACTTCTGGCATGCTTGGCACGTGTGCAACTTCTGGCGGCTTGCAAGCCGCGAGATCTAGTCGCGAGTCTATGCTTCTTTGCACAATCTTGAGCATTTTTTCACACTCTCTTACACACACTTCCCTTACATGATTTCCACCTAAATACAGGGTTACTAATTGCTAAAATACAAGCAAATTTGGCACGAAATAAAGCCAACAAAATGGTTGATTAAATTCAACCTTACAATCTCCCCCTTGTGAGAGACCACGCCCTCGGCCCCCCTTTTTTAGGATGTTGGGCCAAACCCACATGAATGGGTAGAGTTGTGTTGTTGCCTCTCAAAATAGAGGTTCGACTAGTTATATTTTCCCCTTTAAATTAAGGGTTTTACAATGGAGTCGCCACTTATTTAATTATTGGAATAAATAAAAAAATCAAAATTGAAAAATTCCTCATTTTATTTATTTGAAATTGAATTTACATTGATCATAGGAAATTACATGGTTTTGCTCCTAGATACAATCTAAGATAAAGTACATGGCTTTGTTTCCTAGTTACAATCTAAAAATCGAAAATTACATAGATAAGCATTTGATCTACTAACCCTTGATCTAAGTTCGGAGGCTATGTTACAAGGTGGGAAGGTGTTAGGCACCCACCTTGCCCGGTGAAACCGGTCTTCTAGACTATGGTGGCCAACATTCATATCATATCATCCAATATATCAATCAATTTGCATGTTGAATTTAATGTGTGTGCATGTGATGAATCCTAATTCAATTTATTAAGCATTTCATTTAGATTGAAAAATAAATTCTAGTGAATGTGTGTGAATAGTGATAACCTAGATTTAAGGATTTGAAAGAATTATTAAACAAACATGTTTTTCATATTTTTGATGTGTATTTAAGATTAAAATTAGTGATATGCATGAACATGTGATGAACAACCAAGAACATGTGAAAAACACATAAGAACAATTAAGAACATTCAAACATATTCAAGGGAATTTAAATAATTACTATCATGCTTTAATCTTAAATTCTCATCATGGCAACATAAACAAACAGTTAGGGAAGGGGATTATACCTTCACGTAAGATCAATATGGTGGAGGAGGGGACTCTTGATGAAGGTCCTAAGGGTGGAGGAAAAGAAGGGGTAGGAGAGAGAGAGTGAGTCTCACTCAATACCTTGAGTCTCAGGAAGATCAAGATGTTTTTTGTGTCTTGGAATGAAGGAGAGGGGGGTTATATAGTAGTGGTGGAGAAAATATGAATGGAAAACCATTTAATGAGGGTTGACAAAGAATCATGAACCTAGACCTTATTTTAGCCTTGGGGAAATCTGGTGCATTAAATGGAAAGATTGGTGGGAGTGAGAAGCAAGCCAAGTTCGGTTTTCCCGTAGCTGCTGTAACAGCCTGTAGAGCTAATTTTGAAAAATTATATCTAACTCAATTCTGATCGGAATTGTCTCATTCTTGTGCTCAAATTGAAGCCCCGGATGTCTAGTTTCTGGGAAAATTAACCTCATTCACAGATTCAAAATGTTTTGAGAGATATCGATGAAATGGTGAGCAGAGGTCATTTGTTAGAAAATGGTTTTAGCACAATTAACATTAATAGGTCCCAAATTAGCTCCTAATTAACATTAAATGGCTCCAATCACTCCCATTTCAGACTTAATTGGTTCTAAATTTACTCTAATTAAAAGATAATTGCACCAATTACTCATTGAATAATTAATGTTTAACTATTTAATTAATTAGGTGTATGTAACTTCACCATAAAATGTAGTCCTAACCAATCAAATTATGACACATCATTGATCTCAAATTGATTACACTTATAACCAATTGAAATCAATTGTTCATAATCACATATAGTTGGACTCAATTTGTGATAGTGCATCTCAGCCATTAAAACTTGATTTGATGATAACTTTCAATCTGGTGGTTTGATTAGGGCTTATGACCAGTCGATTTGATTGTTACGACATCAAGATCATTTTGATGAAATGAGATTAAGGATCTAATGGCCAGAATCAAGATGCATATTTTCAAGGCAAAATTACCCTTTTACCCTCTATGTGAGGTTAAATACAGGTTGCAAAATGGGGTGTCAACACCCCTTTGGCTATTCCGTGACAAAACCCTAAAACAAACTCTAGACTTAACATGTGAGTTGGGAACAGTTGAACATAACTCACTCACACCTAACTCTAGAATCTGTGTAGCTTTTGAACCATAAGAACAAGTAACTCCTGAAACACAACAACACAATATGATCATTGTATGCAGAAAACTTGTAATGCATATAGAACAAGCACAATGCGATAAAGCAAAATGAAATATAAGCAATAAACCATGACTTAACCAAAAAAGGAACAATCACTATAAATAGTGACCACAATGCTCATTCACACAAGGAATACACATCTGGACATGCAAGCTAATAAGCTTAATGCAAAGTATCATTTGCATGTCCAACACTCGATCAATGCAACAACTCAAGGTAATTACATTAAGGATATAAAATCCAACAAAGGGTACAAGAGTGAAAGTACTTAAAGAAAATGCATAACATTTAACAACAGATACAAGACTACAAAGCAAAGGTACAACTACATGTATGGTAAATATAAACTGAAAAACATAACATAAACACTGAAATATGCTAATATGAAGCAAAATATTAAACATAGGCTTGCTTGCTCAGTTTAGTTCTCCCCCTTTAATCAAGCTCTTTTCTCCCCCTATCAACATCATCTCCCCTTTTTTGTCAGGGAATAGCTAGTCCTCATCTTCTTCTAGCTTTCTCTGAATTTGGTCCAATTGAGTTTGGAGAGAAGTGAACTTCATATCACATCGGATGTTGTGATGGTGCAATATAGATGCGAGTCCGGACATCTTAGTGCTCAATTCGTGAATAGATGCCATAATGTTGTCTAGCTTCTCTTCAAAGGAGGATGAGCTAGAGCGTGACCTATTGTGAGAAGCTTTAGTCTCTGATTTGATTCCCTTTTTGCTATGACCAATGCTCGCGTTAAATGTACGCATGTTGATTGGACTTGGTTTCGGGTAGGGAGACTCATCTTCAGATGGATGAATGCCTTTGAGCTTCAAAATCCTCGAAACAAGGCAGCAAAAAGGAATGCATGTCTTGGATTCAGTTCGTAGAACAGTTTTGCACAAAAATTGAAATATATGAGCACAAATGTCAATCTCTACATCAGAGATCAGATCATGAAGGAACAAAGCACGCCCTAGATTCATGTATCCGGTGCTGGATAAAGGATATAAATTGTGGAACATGATTATTGTAAGCACCCTCAGTTTCGGAGGAAGAGAGGAAACACTGACTGAGTTCCCATTTGGTGAGAATTCCAAATCTTTTCCAAGAGCATCTCGATGTAGGTCTTCATCTGGATATAAGTCATCATAAATCGGTGGGTTCTTCAGTATTGACCGGTTGATGTGAAGGATCTCTGCTAGATATACGGGAGATACTGAGAAACTTTTTCCTTTAACCCAGCACTTGAGTTCTTTGCCTTCAATAATTGCATTGGCATAAAAATCTTTTACCAAGTTCTCATATGTGTCATCAAGGTCGGAGAGAAGGTAGTTCCAATCCTTGTGAGCAAACCATGTAGGGATGTCTGTGTCAAAAAGAGACGGTTGATCAACGGCCCTTTCAACCAGCGGTGTTGCACCTCTGAAATAATTCTTATAGGTCTGAAAAGCAGCATAGGATCTGAACTTGTTGGGATCGAACACTTTTGACGGTGAGCGGTACCTCTTTGGCCTAGGTGAGAGGTCATTAACATCGATTACAAGCTCTTTCCCTTTGTTGCTGCCCCCTTTCACAGCTGCTCTCTTGAATGAAGACATTTTCACACTGCATCATGTTTCACAAAAAAAAGAAAAACCACACAAGATAACAGACATTATTAGCATTGGGTTAGTCCCAAAACATGGATGATGTAGAAAACCCTAAAAACTTGAGATATAGCCCTCAATCATGACAATGAGTGTGTATGAGCCACAAATAACACAATGTTCATACAAGACAGAGTATACCACTACATATCCATAAAAAATCACACACCAATTTCACCGGAAGAGCAGATACCCATATTCAAGCAACAAAGATCTCAAATCTCAATAATAACTCACAAAACCAAGAAATCAAGACAAGGAATATGACATACTGAGAGAAAATGAGAAAACCTATACCTTTTTCTTGAAGATTGAAGGTGAAGAGATGATGAAAATGGTGGTTTTTGTGTGAAACACAATGGGTTTGTGAGAGAGAAGACAATGAACAGTCAAAATGTTCGAGGGAAACCCAAAAGGATTTAAAAAGCAGACCTGTTTTTGCAAAAACACGCGATTTTTGCGACTGAGTCAAGTCGCCAGCCAGTCGCTAGGGTAAGCCGCGAAACACTTTGAAAACAAGATTCTTGAAAATTTTTCCAAGTGTTTTTCGTGATTGGAAGGTCTACCTACGAGGAAGTCGCGAGCTGAACCGCGAAAATCTCTGTAAACCCCTTGCGACTGAACCTTCCACTCGCGAACAAGTCGCCAACATGAGTCGCGAAAAACATGAAAAACAGATTTTGAAAAATAGTCTAAGTTTTTTTCGCAACTGGGGCATGTACCTTCCAATGAGTCGCGAAAAATCTCTGTATGGGTTTGCGACTGGAGCATGCGATTGGGCCAAACCGCGACTGAGTCGCCAAAACAGGGCAACACTAGTTTTGAAAATTTTGACAATTTTTGTAAAAACAAAGTACTTTCCAAAAACAACTAAAACACTCAAAAATATTTTTGTGTTTGATCAACAAAGATTGAGCATGTGAAAACACATTTAATCAAGTACAATCACACGAATGAATATGGCATTCATTGAACATAGACATGTGTGTTGTGTGTGAATATAAAAAATGAGATAGTCCTTAGTCTAATGTGAAGCTTCAATGATCAATTCAATCAAGGCATACACAACTAGCACTAGATAATGTGACCCATCTCAATTATAGAAATATGCATATATGACCTCCCACATAAACTTGAGTACATCAACATTTCATTTGAAGCCTTTCATTTGGCTCCATGTTCAACAAATCATTTGATCTTTTTGAATCAACACATCTCATTGTGAGATCGATGCCTGAAATTTTTGATATTTCATTTTGATAAGTTAGCCTTTGGCTTTTTGGGCATCATATAATTTTATTTTTGGTCGCTTTCCCTTTTTCCTAGTCAAATACTAGTATGTGCAACAGGCTTTTGCAGCTCATCATCTCTTTTCATTTGGAGATTTACATTTTTTGAGATCTTTAAGCAAAAACAATAAAATAAAAGAGTGGGAAGATATATAGGCACAAGTCTATGCATGTCTCAAGATTAACAAAATCATTCACTAATCATTAATGACAAGGTTAAAGATCTATTTACAACACTCACATAGATTTCAAAATTTCTCCCACAATGATATGAGTGCATAGGAAACAAGCTATGCTCGTAGATGCACAAAAGTACAAGGTAAAACATATTCTGAGACAAAACTCAACAATGTCGATCAAACTTTTTGAATTTTCTACTTTTTATGTGGTTTTTGGATTTTTGACACACAAGAAGGAAAAGATTGATCAAAAGCAACAATGTAAAAACATTTAAAGCAAAAACAAACAAGCAGAACATGCTATACAGAAAGCCAACAAAGTAGTGTGTGCTCTAAACTAGAGAAATCAACTCAAGACAAAGAATTAAAGCACACATCACACATGAGATTCAAGGAATTGTACCAACATCAATGGTCTTACGGAGTGATTCAAACCGTGGACCATCGAGAGGCTTGGTGAAGATATCCGCCTTTTGGTTATCCGTATGAATGAATTCAAGACATACAACTTTATCTTCCACCAAATCCCGAATGAAGTGGTAACGTATCTCTATGTGTTTTGACTTGGAATGCTGAACTGGATTCTTAGAGAGATTTATAGCATTGGTGTTATTATAGAAGACACACATTGTATCTTGTGGAATGCCATAGTCATGAAGTAGCTTCTTCATCCAAAGTAGTTGTGTGCAGCAACTTCCAGCAGCTATATACTTAGCTTCAGCTGTAGAGAGAGACACAGAATTTTGTTTCTTGCTCATCCAAGATACAAGATTGTTTCCAAGGTAGAAGTAGCCACCTGAAGTACTCTTTCGATCATCCACACTTCCAGCCCAATCGGCATCTGAATAACCAGCAAGACAAGCATTAGAGTCCTTTGAGTACCACAAGTCATAATCTGGAGTTCCATTGACATATCTTATGATTCGCTTCACTGCAGTCAAGTGAGATTCTTTCGGAGCAGCCTGATATCGAGCACAAACACCCACGCTAAAAGCAATATCCGGTCTACTTGCAGTGAGATAAAGTAAACTCCTAATGATACTCCTATACAATGTTAGACTCACTTCTACCCCAGAAGAATCAACATTGAGCTTTGTAGATGAACTCATCGGAGTAGAGACATGCTTCTTGGAGTCTAAACCAAACTTTTTGACTATATTTCGAGCATATTTCTCTTGTGAAATGAATATGCATTCCTTCCTTTGTTTGACTTGAAGACCCAAGAAGAATGTAAACTCTCCCACCATACTCATCTCAAACTTGTTCTTCATTTCCTCAGAAAATTCTATGGCTTGGGCATCAATAGTAGCTCCGAAGACTATGTCATCAACATATACTTGAGCTACAAGAAGATAATCCTCATCATTTTTGACAAACAGAGTTCGGTCTGCATACCCTCTTTTGAATCCTTTATTCAGGAGGTACTGAGTAAGTCGATCATACTAAGCTCTTGGAGCTTGTTTCAACCCATAAAGTGCTTTCTTCAATCTCAGTACATGTTCCGGAAAGTGAGGATCTTCGAAACCTTTGGGTTGTTTAACATGTAAGGTTGAATTTAATCAACCATTCTGTTGACTTTATTTCGTGCCAAATTTGCTTGTATTTTAGCAATTAGTAACCCTGTATTTAGGTGGGAATCATGTAAGGGTAGTGTGTGAGAGAGTGTGAAGAAATGCTAAAGATTGTGCAAAGAAGCAAAGTCTCGCGACTGGATCTCGCGGGTTGCTCGCGGCTTGCAAACCGCCAGAAGTTGCACACGTGCCAAGCATGCCAGAAGTTGAAGTGTCATGCCAGCTGGAGCACTACAGGACAAAAAGTACAGACTGGCCATTCAGTTACCTCGCGGCTTGAACTCGCGGCTCAATCAAGTCGCGAGGCCAAGCCACCAACCAGCTCTGTTTTGAAAAACCTGACTCTTCGCATTCCACTCTCACCCCAGTATAAATACCCCTTATACCCATGAAATGTAGAGAGTTTCCAGATAGAATTTTGAGAGAGAAACCCTAGAGAAAAACAAGATTGACTCATTCACAATCTTTACATAGAGACTCTTCAAATTCCTCTACTCTCACCCTCTCCATTGTTACATCCTTAAGAGGTTCTTAGCCAAATCCTTTTCTCACCATACCCATATCAGTGAGAAGGTTTTTTGGTGCTTTGGGAAGCAGTTAGGAAGGGACCAATGGTTATTGGTTGATGCTATGGTTAGTAGCGGAATTCGGTAATCTAAAGAAGAAATAGGTTCAGCGTACCCTCGTTGGAGCAAGAAGCTTGAAGGGCTTAGGTACACTGGGTAGATTAGGCTTGGAGGGTCTTCTGCTGTTTATGTATCCCAACTACATTCTTTAGTGGATTATTTATTGCTTGGAGGGCGGCGGAGAGGTTTTACACCGAGGGTTTCGGTTTCCTCTTCGATAACACATTGTTGTGTTGTCCTTGTGTTTGCATCTCTCTTCCTTTAATCTTTGCCATTTAATTTCTGTTGTGGATGTGATTTTAATTGGTTTAGATTGTTTATCAATTCTGTTTTAGCTTATCTTAATGTTCCGCACATACATTATTTGATAATAAGCTTGAATTGATAATTTGTAAATTGGGGGTCTAAACGTTCATAGGTGTTTTATACACTATTTGAACATTCACAACAAACACTTCTTCATTTAGATAGCCATTTAGAAATGCACATTTCACATCCATTTGGTATAGTTTGAAGTTCATGGTGCATGCAATTGACATGAGAATGCGAATAGACTCAAGCCTTGCCACAGGAGCGAAGGATTCATCAAAATCAACTCCTTCTACTTGAGTGTATCCTTGAGCCACTAACCGAGATTTATTCAGGATAATCTCTCCATCTTCATCGGTCTTGTTTTTGAAGATCCATTTGGATGACATGAACACCTTTAGGCCTAGAAGCAAGTTCCCATACATCATTCCTCACAAATTGATTCAACTCTTCATGCATTGACTCAACCCAATTTTCATCTTGAAGAGCTTCTTCTACCTTTTTCGGCTTAAATTGAGCTAGGTAGCAATGATATGTCACATGATTGGCCAGAAGTGTTTTTCCCTTTTTAAGGCGAAGGTCTTCATCTAAAGACCCAATAATGTTACTTTCCGGATGGTTTTTAACCACTCGTGATGATGGTTTCTTTGAAGTGGACACTTCATCATTCCGAGAGATAGGAGAGTGAACTTCCGGAAGAGTGAGAGGACTTGCTGTTCTAGACATTGATCTAGTCTCCACTCTTGAATTTACGGGAGTTGATTCCTTTTCCGGTGTATATCCTTCAACCTCAATATCAAGGGCTTCGACCTCAACAATGGGTTCTTTAGTGCTTGGCCCTTCTCCATCATCAACCATCTCTACTTTTGTTATAGCATCATCAATTGTCACATTGATGGACTCCATTACTGTCTTTGCTCTCTTGTTGTAGACTCTGTACACCCGGCTGCTAGTAGAATACCCAAGGAAGATACCTTCATCACTTTTCGCATCAAACTTCCCAAGATTCTCTCGATCATTGAGAATGTAGCACTTGCTTCCGAACACTCTGAAGTACTTCACTTTTGGCTTCTTTCCATTCCAAATTTCATATGCAATCTTCTTCGTTCCTGCTCGAAAGTATATTTTATTGCCAATGTGACATGAAGTGTTCACAGCTTCTCCCCAAAACTTTTGTGGAATTTGCTTGTTGAGTAGCATGACCCTCGCCATCTCTTGAATTACCCGATTTTTTCTCTCAACTACCCCATTTTGTTGAGGAGTCTTAGGAGCCGAAAATTCGTTTTTAATCCCATTCTTTTCGCAAAAAGAATCAAATCGTGCATTCTCAAAATCCTTTCCATGATCACTCCTTATCTTGACAATAGACATCCTCTTTTCATTTTGAAGCCTCTTGCATAGAACCTCCATTTTCTCACATGCTTCCGATTTTTCCCTAAGGAATTCCACCCATGTGTATCTTGAGAAGTCATTAACAATGACTATAATGTATCTTTTTCTAGGTGTGTCAATTCGGGTTAGCGTGTCGGGTTCGTGTCATGTCGAGGTAGGGGTATTCGACTAAATGGCTCAACCCTAACCCGACCCATTTAATAATCGTGTCATGATCCTTCAATCCTAACCCGACCTGTTAATAAAGCGGGTTGACCTGACCCAACTCATTTGACACACTTAATAAACGAGTTGTGTTGGGTTGACACGAATGTAACATAACCCATTTTAACCTGCATAATATTAAATATAATATCCATCTAGAAATAATTTTTTTTACATCCCAAAAGCAGTGCATACACTTCAAGTCTTCAACTCACATTCAAAATAATATAGTTCAACAAAAATATAACATTCATCTAGAAATAAGTTCTTTACACTCCAAAAGAAGTGCATAACACTTCAACCTAAATTCAAAATAACATAGTTTAACAAAAATAAAATAACATAGTTCAACAAAAATAAAATAACCTTAGAACTCACCAAATGCTAAGTGTCAATATTGAAAGAATTAGAGCAAACAGTAGACTAAAGTTTATAGAACAAAAACATTATGTAGAAAAAATTATTGCAGAATTTTGAAACACCAAGAAAACGGTTTTCTTTAATTCTAAAACTCACTAAACACATGAGAGAGAGAGAGAGAGAGAGAGAGAGAGAGAGAGAGAGAGAGAGAGAGAGAGAGAGAGCAATAACCAGTTTGAGAATTGGGCATGAGACTATAAGATAGTAGAGTGAGTATTACGGCTAAAATAAAATAAAAATTAGATATTTATAAGATGGTTTAGAGATTTAGGGTTTGAAGGGCTTAGAGATCTAGGATTTATAAAGTTTCAATTTTCAATTATATCCCTTGTAAGTTTTTGTAATTACTCACTTTTATTTTTAAATTTAAAATATATGTTGGATATAAAAAGTATTTGACAAATCTAAAATAAAATGAATATTTATTTATTATACGAGTTAAACAGGTTGTGTTAAGTGGGTCATTTCGGGTTGACACAAATTAATTGGCGTGTTAAACGTGTCTATTGCGGGTTACGCGGGTTGACCCGTCTATGACACGTTTCTTATCATGTCGCTTTCGGGTCAACCCGTTTATGACCCAAACCCATTAAGGCCCAACCCTAACCCGCAAAAACCCGTGTCGGGTTCGTGTCGTGTTCGTGAGTTGGGTCGAACATTGACACCCCTATCTTTTTCCCCCTAAACTTTCAGTTCTTGTGGGCCCCATTTGATCAACATGAAGGAGCTCTAACCATCGAGAAGTAGCAATCACATTCACCTTTTGATGACTTGCCTTTGTTTGCTTCCCCATTTGACATGCACCACAAATGGTTTTCTTGACCTTTCCAAATTTTGGAAGTCCTTCAACCGCCTCAAGTGTCGAAACTTTAGTCACTTGTTTGAAGTTTGCATGATCGAACCTTTGATGCCAAAGTTCCAACATGTCAACTCGAGCACTTCTACAGGAAATTGGTGTCGTAGGAACTACTCCATAACAATTGTCGGTAGTCCTATTCCCTTCCAAGACTTGAATCCCTTCCTCATCAATAATTACACACCCCTTCTTTGAGAATTGAACAAGAAAGTCCTCATCACATATTTGAGTGATGCTTAAGAGATTTTCCTTCAGCCCTTTGATGTATAAGACATTCTTCAATAGAGGTAATCCTGGAATCTTAACAGTCCCCTTGCTAAGTACTTGAGCATGACTTCCATCCCCAAATGTCACATAGTCACCAACCTTTTCTTTGAGTGACTTAAACAATGTTTTATCTCCTGTCATATGACGAGAACATCCGCTATCAAGATACCATAGGCATGAATTAAAAACCTTCAAAGAAGTATGCATAAACAAGCAAGCATGAGACAAGCACTCTTAACCTTCAAATAGAAACTTATCTTCATTTTCCATGCTTTGGTTGGATTGAATTTTCTTTTTCAGATTATCAATCTTATCACACAAAATTCTATTTCTTCTTTTATACTTCCTAATCAAAGAATTAGACTCATATAGGCTATTGTGTAAGATGTGATTCTCATTTTCAAAATACTTCAGCATGTGAACAAAAATCCTAGCATGTTTCTTTGCTTTCAATAACTCTAGGAGTTCATTGTTAGGACATCCCTTAAACAAACTCATAGAATCATTATCACAAACATTTAAACCACATTTCAACATAACCTTTTCCATAGTTTCATCCATAGCTAAGGGGTCTAGGATTGTACTTAGGTAATAAAACCACATCAAGTGCACCCGCTCTGATACCAATTGAAAGTTCAAATAGCGTATAAAATACTATGAACGTTTAGACCCCCAATTTACAAGTTACCAATTCAAGCTTATTATCAAACAATTAATGTGCGGAATATGAACATAAGCATATAACAGACTTGATAAACAATCTAAACCAAATAAAATCACATCCATAGCAAAAATTAAATGGTAAAGATTAAGGGAAGAGAGATGCAAACACAAGGACAATACAACGATGTGTTATCGAAGAGGAAACCGAAGTCCTCGGCATAAAACCTCTCTGCCGCCCTCCAAGCGGTAAATAATCCACTAAAGAATGTAGTTGGGATACATGAACATTAGAAGACCCTCCAAGCCTAATCTACCCAGTATACCTAAGCCCTTCAAGCTCCTACTCCAACGAGGTTGCACCGAACCTATTTCTTCTTTAGCTTACCGGATTCCGCTGTAGCCCATATTATCAACCAATAACCATTGGTCCCTTCTTAACTACTTCCCAAAGCACCAAACAGTCTTCTCACAAATATGGGTATGGTGAGAAAAGGTTTTGGTAGTGTACCTCTCAAGGATGTAACAATGGAGAGGGTGAGAGTAGAGGAATTTGAAGAGTCTCTATGTAAAGATTGTGGATGAGTCAATCTTGTTTTTCTCTAGGGTTTCTCTCTCAATATTCTCTCTGGAAGCTCTCTACATTTCATGGGTATAAAGGGTATTTATACTGGTGTGTGTTTGGAATGCGAAGAGTTAGTTTTTCCAAAACAGAGCTGGTTGGTGGCTTGGCCTCGCGACTTGACTGAGCCGCGAGTTCAAGCCATGAGGTAACTGAACGGCCAGTCTGTACTTTTTGTCCTGTAGTGCTCTAGCTGGCATGACGCTTCAACTTCTGGCATGCTTGACACATATGCAACTTCTGGTGGCTTGCAAGCCGCGAGCAACCCACGAAATCCAGTCGCGAGTGTCTGCTTCATTGCATAATCTTGAGCATTTCTTCACACTCTTTCACACAC
This sequence comes from Notholithocarpus densiflorus, assembly GCA_030021035.2. Taxonomy (NCBI): domain Eukaryota; kingdom Viridiplantae; phylum Streptophyta; class Magnoliopsida; order Fagales; family Fagaceae; genus Notholithocarpus; species Notholithocarpus densiflorus. The sequence goes on from JARYZH020000766.1 coordinate 54,265, forward strand.
ACTTCCCTTATATGATTCCCACCTAAATACAGGGTTACTAATTGCTAAAATACAAGCAAATTTGGCACGGAATAAAGCCAACATAATGGTTGATTAAATTCAACCTTATAGGACCAATTCATATTGGTTGATGTTATGGGCTATAGCAGAATCCGGTAAGCTAAAGAAGAAATAGGTTCGGCGTAACCTTGTTAGAGTAGGAGCTTGGAGGGCTTAGGTATACTGGGTAGATTAAGCTTGGAGGGTCTTCTGCTGTTCATGTACCTCAACTACATTCTTTAGTGGATTATTTACCGCTTGGAGGGCGGCGGAGAGGTTTTACGCCGAGTGCTTCGGTTTCCTCTTCGATAACACATCGTTGTGTTGTCCTTGTGTTTGCATCTGTCTTCCCTTAATCTTTGCCATTTAATTTCTACTGTGGATGTGAGTTTATTTGGTTTAGATTGTTTATCAATTCTGTTATATGCTTATGTTCATATTCTGCACATTAATTGTTTGATAATAAGCTTGAATTGATAATTTGAAAATTGGGGGTCTAAACGTTCATAGTGTTTTATACACTATTTGAACTTTCAATTGGTATCAGAGCGGGTACACTTGTTGTGGTTTAAATACCTAAGTGTGATCCTTGACCCCTTGTGTTTATTTGCCATAGATAGTGCTTTGTATGCCTTTATGCATGTTTTGGATGTTGATGATTGTAGCATGCCATGTGTTTGTGAAAATGCCTCTATGAGTGTTTATCCTCATGATTGTGATGACATGTTACTTGAATCATTGGGTGTTGTTGATACTCCAAATGACAAACTCTTGAAGAAAAAGGCTAAGAAGTTTCAAAAGAATTTGAGCAAGTTATTTGGTGAAAATGATGATTTGATTGCTAAGTTCAATGAATCCAACAAATTGGTTGAAAAATATAAAAAACTTGCTGAAATTTCTCTTGAAAAGCTGAAAGAGTTTGAATGTTTGAATATGGACTTGGATGCTAAACTTGTTTTGTCTAACAAACTTGTTAATGATTTTAAATGTGAAAATGAATCTCTTAAGATGCATGCCAAGTATTTGATTGCTGAACCTATTGCTAATAAGGATGAAATTATTTGTTGCAATCATGTTGTGGTACCCGATTGTGTGCCTATTGTGTGTTCTACCTCAAAGGACAAATCGGTGTACATTCCTCCACACAAAAGAAATCAAAAAGTGGAGAGAAAGGCTTTTAAGCCTAAGCCTCTGTTTAGGTCCCATCCTAGGGAATTGAGTGGATCTAAGTTTGTTCCTATTTGCCACCATTGTGGTGTGATCGGTCACATAAGACCCCAATGCCCCAAGTTAAAGAGAGAACAAACTCATGTTGCTAGATCCCTTCCCAAAAGGCCTAGTGGACCTAAACACATTGTTTGTCACCATTGTGGTGCCTTTGGTCATCTAAGACCTCATTGCTCTAAGTTTCAAGCTCTTAAAAGAATAAAAAGAAAAGAGAAACTTGAACTTCTTGGAAGTTGTGCTAAAAAGGGTAAACCGGATGTGAGTGATAATAGCATGTTGTTAAAGAAAGTGTTTAATGCTCTTAACTCCTTGTCTATGTGCATCTCCAGTTCTCATTCTTCCAACCCTCGTCTCACTTCTCATGAGATACTCATTCCAAACAATCGTTGTGTTTGGATGAGGAAGGGTTCCTATAGTTGAGCTTTTGCTCTTTTGGTCCTTGATCTAATTCTTTCGATCTTTATAGGACCCTTCATGCATTAGATGCTTTATTGTCATGCATTTGTGCATCATGCATCTCTTTATATGCATTGTTTTGATTTTGTTTTTTTTTTTTTTTTGCATTTGATCTTACTTTTATATTTTTGTTTTTGTGTGTGTAAAAATCTAAAAACACATAAAAAGTGAAAAATTCAAAAAGTTTGATCGTATATGTTTGAGCACATTTCACATGTGAGTTTAGCCTAATACCTTTGTACTAATAGCGTAGTGCATTTACGAGCATAGCTTGTTTTGTATGCACATCTATTTTCGTGGGAAAAATCTTAAAATCTATGTGTGATTGTTGTAAATAGATCTTCAAGCTTGTCATGAATGATTGGTCAATATTTTTAATGTTTCTGATACTTGCATAGACTTGTGCCTATATATTTTCCCACACTTTTTATTGTTTTTGCTTAAAGAGCTCAACAAATGTAAATTTCAAAATGAAAAGAGATAATGAGCTGCAAAAGCTGTCGCACATACTAGTATTTGACTAGAAAAAAGGGAAAGCGACTTGTTTTGAAATTGTATAATGCCCCAAAAAGCCAAAGGCTTGTTCATCAAATTGAAATATCAAAAATTTTAGGCATCGATCTCTAAAATGAGATGTTTTAATTCAAAAAGATCAAATGATATGAATTGTAAAGAAGCCAAATGAAAAGCTTCAAAGATATGTAATCATTTTCTTGTGGGAGGTCATATATGTTCATTTCTATAAATGAGATAGACCACTTGACTTAGTACTAGTTGTGTATGACTTGATTGAATTGATCAATGAAACTTCATTCTAGATTAAGGACTATTTCACACTTGATACACACACACACAACACACATGCCTAATGTTCAATGAATGCCTTATTCATTTGTTTGATTGTACTTGTTTAAATGTAATGTGTGTGTGCTCAACTTTTTATGGATCAAACCAAAAAGATTTTTGGTCATTTTATATGTATTTGGAAGTGATTTTTATCACTCTTTGTGTTCATGTTTAGTACTTACTTTGTTTTTCATTGTTTAAACATGTTCTGTGTTGAAAAATAGGTGTCAGAGTATTTCGTGACTCAGCTGGCGACTCGCCAGTCGCAAAACCCCAGTCGCGAGTTCATCCAGAAGCTTTGGCGACTCACTCGCGACTCGCGAAAATTTTCGCGACTCGCCTAGTTGTGAAACGCCTAGAAATAGCTTTTTAAAGGGCTTTTCGTGGGAAACCTGTTTTAAACTTCTCCCATCCTCTTTTAAACCCCCTTTTCACTATTTTTACATTAAAACCCAATCAATTTGAATGGTTTTTCATTCCATTAACATCTCTAAGGTAATTATAAACTCTTTTCATTGTTTTTGATCCTTAGATTATGTTTTGGAGAGTTTTGTGCTCTTGGTTGGGATTTTCATTATATGGGTTGGGAAAACTTAATTTTTGTCAAATTTTTTCATGGGATTGGTTTCTTTTGATGATTTGCATTGGATGTTGGCCCTTTATGGCAAAAAAAAAAAAAAAAAAAGTATTAAGGGTGGATTTCATGATGTTCATGCATTGTTTTACATTGTAATTCATAGTGTGCACGTTAGGTGTTTGATAAAATGTCTCTTAGGCATTTTCTCACTTGTTTGGACTTCGATGAGTACCAAACTTTGGGGTTTCTTATGTTTCCTCATTAGGAACATGTTTGGTTCATTGGTTGTGTATTTAACACACCTTGCCCCACATGTGCATTTTCCATGCATTGGTCATCATTGCACATAGCCACCTCTTGCACATACCTTTGCTACCCTTGTCATGCATTGGTCTCTACCTTGTTTCTTCATCCTAGCATGTCATGTTTACCTTATGCTGTTTAGCACTTTGTTTTGTCTTTTGTTTGAGCTTCATTTTCTCATTCATCTCGCAACCCTCATGCATCATTATCATTGGTCGTACCTTCATCTCTTACCCTCTTTTCTCCTTGACCCCTTTATCTATTCGTGTCAAAAAGGGGGAGAGTATACTTTAGAGTAGTATGCCAAAGAGTTTTGTCATTTCTATATGACTCTTGTGCACATCCTTAGGGGGAGAAATTCTATTTCTTGTGCACATTTGTAGGGGAGAGATATTCCATACGGGAGATGCATATACCAAGGGGGAGAAGACATTGTGTTAATTAGAAAACTCTGTTCTGTTTGTTTTCTTGTTGGACATGCATACATCCTTATGCTATTGTGCTTCATTAAATGCATGTTTGGATGATCAATTGCTTTGCTATGTGATCATTGTAGTCATTTCTATATAACTGTTTTGGTGTATGATCAAGTTGCTCACATGTTTCACATCATGTTTACTTGATCGCAATTTACTTGTTACATTATACTTGTCCTTTTATTATTTGCTTTACCTTGATGGTCTAATGTGTTTTGTGCCAGTGTTTCAAGTTACAAGTATATATGTTCCAAGTTCATCACAGCTCCTATGACTCATGATAGGGGGAGTATTGATGTTGAAGAATAGGAGATAGAAAAGGCCTATGTTAATTAATATTTCAGTTGTTTATATTTACAGTACATGTAGTTGTACCCTCGCTTTGTAGCCTAGTACTTGTTGTTAAATGTTATGCATTTTCTTTAAGGACTTTCACTTTTGTGCACTCTGTTGGATTTTTTTATCCTTAAAGAAATTACCTTGAATTGTTGCATTGGTTAAGTGTTGGACATGCAAATGATACTTTGCATTGAGCTTATTAGCTTGCATGTCCGGATGTTCATTTCTTGTGTGAATGAGCATTGTGGTCACTATTTATAGTGATTTTTTTTTTTTTTGGTCAAGCCATGGTTTATTACTTATAATCTGTTTTGCTTGATCGCATTGTGCTTGCTCTATATGCATTACAAGTTTTCTGCATATAATGATTATATTGTGTTGTTGTGTTTCAGGAGATACTTCTTCTTATGGTTCAAGAGTTACACAGATTCTAGAGTTAGGTGTGAGTGAGTTATGTTCAACTGTTCCCAACTCACATGTTAAGTCTAGAGTTTGTTTTAGGGTTTTGTCATGGAATAGCCAAAGGGGGAGATTGTAAGGTTGAATTTAATCAATCATTCTGTTGGCTTTATTCTGTGCCAATTTGCTTGTAATTCAGCATTTAGAAACCCTGTATCTAGGTGGGAATCATGTAAGGGTAGTGTGTGAGAGAGTATAAAGAAATGCTCAAGATTGTGCAGTGAAGCAGGGACTCGCAACTGGATCTCGCGAGTGGCTCGTGGCTTGTAAGCCGCCAGATGATGCACATGAGTGAAGCACGCAGGGGAGTTGAACAATCACGCCAGCTGTTGCACTACAGGACAAAAGTTCCAGGTTGGCCAGGCAGTTATCTCGTGGCTTGAACTCGCGACTCAGTCAAGTCGTGAGGCCAAGTCGCCAAGACACCCTGTTTGGGAAAAACTGACTATTTGCATTCCATTCTCACACTAGTATAAATACCCCTTATACCCACGAAATGTAGAGAGCTTCCAGAGAGAATTTTGAGAGAGAAACCCTAGAGAAAAACAAGATTAACTCATCCACAATTTTTACATAGAGACTCTTCAAATTCCTCTACTCTCACCCTCTCCATTGTTACATCCTTGAGAGGTTCTTGGCCAAATTCTTTTCTCACCATACCCACAGCTGTGAGAAGGCTTTTCGGTGCTTTGGGAAGCAGTTAGGAAGGGACCAATTCACATTGATTGGTGCTATGGGCTATAGTGGAATTCGGTAAGCTAAAGAAGAAATAGGTTCGGCGTAACCTCGTTGGAGTAGGAGTTTGGAGGGCTTAGATACATTGGGTAGATTAGACTTGGAGGGTATTCTGCTGTTTATGTATCCCAACTACATTCTTTAGTGGATTATTTACCGCTTGGAGGGCGGCAGAGAGGTTTTGCGCGGAGAGCTTCGGTTTCCTCTTTGATAACACATCGTTGTGTTGTCCTTGTGTTTGCATCTCTCTTCACTTAATCTTTGCCATTTAATTTCTGCTGTGGATGTGATTTTATTTGGTTTAGATTGTTTATCAATTCTGTTATATGCTTATGTTCATATTCCGCACATTAATTGTTTGATAATAAGCTTGAATTGATAATTTGAAAATTGGGGGTCTAAACGTTCATAGTGTTTTACACACTATTTGAACTTTCAAAAACAAACGGCAACAAACTTGATTAGCAACAAGTTAGTACCAAAAACAAAAACTACGAATTAAACCCTAAAAACTGAAATTTAAAGAGCAATTCAAAAAAATGACATGTGAAGATGCTAAACATCAAAGCATGATATAATCACGGCATTAGACACACAACATGTCAAAGATTGTGTGTGTGTGTGCATCACATGGGAAAGTGTGCATATAAGAGGCATGAAATCATGCAAGGGGCAAAGTGTGAAACACATAACCATTAGTTGTTCCAAACATGGAAACATGATTATCCCCAAATTTTGTACTCGACGGAGTCCATAATTACACACAAAACATCTAAATAGACATTTTATCAACAAAATGGTATGCACACCGCAACACAAAACATAGTATAATGAATAAGCATGTAATAATCTTGACGGAAACATGAAAAACAAGCATTATACCACCATTCTCAACAAAACCCATATATCAATTTCATCAAAAACTACAAAAACCCATGTTCTTCAACAATATTTCAATATCTCAACAAAACCAACAAATCCACGAAATAGAATGCTTTAAACTTGAAATAAAGTAAAAAGGAGTGAAAACCCATACCTTTTCTTGGATTTGGAGTGAAGATTGAAGAGAACAATGGAGGTTTTTAGAGTGAAGAAGGTGGTTTTGAGAGAGGGAGAGGCGGAGAAGACAAATAGACAAACATGTGATGTGAGGGAAAGTGAAAAGTTTTGAAAAACAGTCTGATTTTCAACCCTATTTTTGTAAAACATGTGTTTTTCGCGACTCAAATGACTCACGAATGAGTCGCCAAAAACCCTTAAACCTAGATTTTGAAAAATTTTCTTAGTATTTTTCGTGACTGGGACTTACACTCGCCAACCAATCGCGAGTGAGTCGCGAATGCCTCGGGTTGGAAAAACTGAAAAATCAATTTTTTTTTCTGAAAAACTTGAAAAATTTTCTAAGTCTTTTTTGCAACTGAGTAGACCACTTGTGAGTGAGTCACGAAAATGCAGAGTTGCAAATTTTTGGATTTTTGTGAAATTTTTCAAATCAAAATACTTTCCAAAAACAACTAAAACACTCAAAAATCTTTTTAGGTTTGATCAACAAATGCTTGAGTATGTACATCACATTTAATCAAGTACAATCATACAAATGAATAAGACATTCATTGAACATAGACATGTGTGATGTGGATGGGTATCAATTATGAGATAGTCCTTAGTCTAATGTGAAGCTTCAATGATCGATTCAACCAAGTTATACACAACTAGCACTAAGTAGAGTGACCTATCTCAATTGTAGAAATGAACATATATGATCTCCCACACAAACTTGATTACATTGAGTTAGAAGTTTTTCATTTGGCTTCTTTTCTTTTGATAACATTTGATCATTTTGATTTTTACATCTCTTTTTGAGATCAACGCTTGAAATTTTTTATATTTCAATTTGATGAGTAAACCTTTGGCTTTTGGCACCATACATTATAAATACATGTCGCTTTCCCTTTTTCCTAGTCAAATACTAGTTTGTGCGACGACTTTTTCAGCTCATTATCTATTTTTGAGATTTGACATTGGTTGAGCTTTTAAGCAAAAAAAAAAAAAAAAAAAAAAAAAAAAAAGTGGGGGAAGAGATATATGCACAAGTCTACGCATGTCTCAAGATCAATAAAACTATTGACTAATAATTTATGACAAGTTTGAAGATCTATTTACAACAATCACATAGATGTCAAGATGTTTCCCACAAAGATACAAGTACATAGAGAACAAGCTAAGTTCATTAATGCATAAAGCCATTAGTATGAAGGTACAAGGCTAAACATGCATGTGACAATGCACAACACCCTCGATAAGATTTTATACTTTTTATGTATTTTTGGATTTTTGACACAAAGAAAAGTAAAGAATGATAAAAAACAACAAACAATCAAAACTTTTAAACAACAAAAACAATTAAAAACATGAAACCAACAAAGTAGTGTGTGCTTCACTCAATTAAGAACAATTCAAGATAGATATGTAAAACACACATCACACATGAGTTTCAAGGAATGATATTGACACCGATGGTCTTACGGAGCGATTCGAACCGAGGACCATCGAGAAGTTTGGTGAAGATGTTCACCTTTTGGTTGTTCGTGTGAATGAATTCAAGACATATGATTTTATCTTCCACCAAATCAAGGATGAAGTGATAGCGAATCTCTATGTGCTTGGACTTTGAGTGCTGAACAGGATTCTTGGAAAGATTTATGGCACTAGTGTTGTCACAGAACACACTTATCGTTTCTTGAGGAATCCTATAGTCATGAAGAAGTTTCTTCATCCAAAGGAGTTGAGTACAACAACTCTCAGCAGCTATATACTCGGCTTTAGCTGTAGATGAGATATTGAGTTCTGCTTCTTATTCATCCATGAAACAAGATTGTTTCCGAGATAGAAACATCCGCCCAAAGTGCTCTTTTGGTCATCAACACCTCCTGCCCAATCTGCATCCAAATAACCGGCTAGACAATCATTAGAGTCTTTTGAGTACCATAAACCATGCTTGGGAGTGCCATTAATATAACGTATGATTCTCTTCACAGTCGTCAAGTGAGACTCCTTAGGAGCTGCTTGATAACGAGCACATACTCCCACACTAAATGCAATGTTGCTTGCAGTGAGATATAGGAGACTTCCAATTATGCTTCTATACAAAATTGGACTTACTTCTACCCCGGAAGAATCAAGACTAAACTTAGTAGATGAACTTATGGGAGCGGAGGCATGTTTTTTGGAATCTAGTCCAAACTTCTTGACAAGATTTCTTGCATATTTTTCTTGAGAGATGAATATACTATCCTTTCTTTTTTTAACTTGAAGACCCAAGAAAAATGTAAGTTCCCCTACCATACTCATTTCGAATTCCTTCTTCATTTCTTCAGAAAACTCTATAGCACGAGCGTCTATGGTGGCTCCAAACACCATGTCATCAACATACATTTGAGTTACAAGGAGATAGTTCTCATCTTTCTTCACAAACAATGTCCGGTCGGCATACCCTCTTTGAAATCCTCTATCCAAGAGATACTTTGAAAGTCGATCATACCATGCTCGAGGTGCTTGTTTCAATCCATAGAGTAACTTCTTCAATCTCAAAACATGATCCAGAAAGTGAGGATCTTGGAAACCTTTAGGTTGTTCAACAAAGACTTCTTCATTAAGGAACCCATTAAGAAAGGCACATTTCACATCCATTTGGTAGAGTTTGAAGTCCATAATACATGTAATGGACAAAAGGATGCGAATAGACTCAAGTCTAGACACTGGGGCAAAGGATTCATGAAAATCTACTCCTTCCACTTAAGTGTAACCTTGAGCCACCAACCGAGATTTATTTCTTATTATCTCACCATCCTCATCGGTCTTATTTTTGAAAATCCACTTGGTGTTGATGACATGAGTGTCTTTGGGCCTTGGAACAAGTTCCCATACGTCATTCCTCACAAATTGATTCAGTTCTTCATGCATTAAATCCACCTAATTCTCATTTTGAAGAGCTTCTTCTACCCTTTTTGTCTTAAATTGAGCAAGGTTGCAATGATAAGTCACATGGTTTGCAACAAGTGTGCTCCCTTTTCTAAGACGAAGACCTTCATCTAGAGAACCAATAATGTTACTTCTAGATTATTTTTAACCACTCTAGATGATGGCTTCTTTGACGTGGACACTTCATCATTCTGGGTGATAGGAGGATGAACTTCTAGAGGGGTGAGAGGGCTTGGGGATCTAGACAATGATCATGTCTCCATTCTTGAGTTCACGGGAGTAGATTCTCTTTCTAGTGAACGTTCTTCCACTTCAACACCTTGGGCTTCAATCTCAACGATAGCTTCTTTAGAGCTTGTTCCTTCTCTAATATCATCATTTGCTACGTTTGTTATGGCATCATCAATAACCACATTGATGGACTCCATCACTGTTTTTGTTCTCTTGTTGAAGACTCTATATGCCCGGTTAGTGGTTGAGTACCCGAGAAAGACACCTTCATCACTCTTTGCATCAAATTTTCCAAGGTTCTCCTGATCATTTAGTATGTAACACTTACTCCCAAAGACTCAGAAGTATTTCACTTTTGGCTTCTTCCCATTCCAAATTTCATATGCGGTTTTCTTTGTTCCTGCTCGGAAGAATATTCTATTGCCAATGTGACATGAGGTGTTCACGGCTTCCCCCCAAAATTTTTGAGGAATTTTCTTGTTGAGTAGCATAACTCTTGCCATTTCTTGAATCACCTGGTTCTTCCTTTCGACCACCCCATTTTGTTGAGGAGTTTTGGGAGCTGAAAACTCTTTCTTAATCCCATTCTTCTCACAAAAAGACTCAAATTTTGCATTCTCAAACTCCTTGCCATAGTCACTTCTTATCTTGACAATTGGTACACCTTTCTCGTTTTGAAGCTTCTTACAAAGAGTCTTCATCTTCTCACATGCTTCAAATTTCTCTTTAAGAAATTCCACCCATGTGTACTTGAGAAATCATTGACAATGACCATAATATACCGTTTTCCTCCTAAGCTTTCCATTCTTCTGGGCCCCATTAAATCAACATGGAGAAGCTCTAAACAACGTGATGTAGAGATCACATTCACCTTTTGATGATTCGCCTTTGTTTGTTTTCCCATTTGACAAGCGCCATAAATGGTCTTCTCCACCTTCCCGAATTTTGGGAGCCCCACAATGGCTTCAAGTTTAGACACTTTTGCCACTTGTTTGAAGTTTGCATGGCCAAGTCTTTGATGCCAAAGTTCCAACACATCGACTCGGGCACTCCTACAAGAGATATTTGGCATAGGAACCACTCCACAGCAATTGTCGGTGGTACTATATCCCTCCAAGACTTGAATCCCTACTTTATTTATGATCACACACCCCTTCTTTGAGAATTGAACAAGAAAGTCCTCATCACATATTTGAGTGATGCTCAAGAGATTTGCCTTAAGCCCTTTGATATATAGAACATCTTGCAATAAAGGTAGCCCTAGCATCTCAATAGTCCTTTTGCCAAGAATTTGAGCGTGGCTTCCATCCCCAAATGTTACATAGTCACCAACCTTCTCTTTGAGAGACTTAAATAGTGATTTATCTCCTGTCATATGACGAGAACATCCGCTATCAAGATACCATAAACAAGAATTGAATACTTTCAAAGTGGTGTGCACAAACAAGCAAGCATGAGATAAACATTCTTGATCTTTAAAGAGAAAATCATCTTCATTTTCTATTCTCTTATTAGATTGAATTATCTTTTCAAGGTGATCAACCTTGTCACACAATATTCTATTTCTTCTTTTATACTTCTCAATCAATGAGTTTGACTCACATAGACTATTGTGTAAGACATGGTTCTTGTGTTCAAGATACTTTAGCATGTGAACAAACATTCTAGCATGTTTCTTTGTTTTTAATAACTCTAGGAGTTCATTGTTAGGACAATCTTTAAAAATACTCATAGAGTCATTATCACAAACATTTGCACCTAAATTCAACATAGCCTTTTCCATAGCTTCATCCATAGCTACAAGGGTTCTAGGATCATACTAAGGATATAGAAATCCATCAAAGTGTACCCGCTCTGATATCAATTGAAAACTCACTTAGTGTATAAAACACTTGTGAACGTTTAGACCCCCAAATACAAATTTTCCAATACAAGCTTATATTCAAACAATGTATGTGCGGAATATGAAATATAAGCAATACCCAAATTAGCAAACTACTCTAAGCCATCAATTAATCACAACCAGTAGAAATTAAAAGCTAAGTGTAAGGGAAAGAGAGATGCAAACACAAGATAATACCGACACGTGTTATCGAAGAGAAAACCGAAGAACTCGGAGAAAAACCTCTCCGCCGCCCTCCAAGCGGTAAATGATCCATTAGAAAATCAGTTGGGATACATGAATAGCAATAGACCCTCCAAGCCTAATCTACCTAATGCACCTAAGCCCTCCAAGCTTCTTGCTCCAATAAGGTTACGTCAAACCGTGTCTTCTTTAGCTTTCTGGATCTCGCAATTAGCCCATTGCATCAACCAATATGAATTGGTTCTCTCTTGAACTGCTTCCCAAACACCAAGAACCTTATCATTACTCTGAATTTGGTGAGGTAAGGATTAGGTTTATAATCCTCTCATGGGTATAACAATGGAGAGGGTGAGAGTAGAGGAATTTGGAGAATCAAATGTATAAGATTGTGGATGAATTAATCTTGTTTTTCTCTAGGGTTTCTCTCTAAAAAATTCTCTCTCGAAGCTCTCTACATTTTGTGGATATAAGGGTATTTATAGTAGGGTATGTGATGGAATGTGAAAAGTCATTTTTCACCAAAACAGGGTACACTAGCGAGTCATTTCGCGACTGGGATGAGTCGCGAGTTCCAGTCGCTAGTTACCAAACTAGGCTAGACTGTACATTTTGTTGTAGTGATCCAGCTGGCCTGACTCTTCATCTTCTTGCATGCTTCACACGTGTGCTTCATTTTGGCAAGTCACCACTCGTGAGTCAGTCGCGAGTTCAGTCGCGAGTCACCTTCTTGTTGCACACTCTTGATCAAATTTTCACACTCTCTCACACACAACCTTTACATTATTCCCAACTAAATACATGGTTTTTAAATGTTGAATTACAAGCAAATTTGGTATGGAATAAAGCCAACACATAGTTGAATAAATTTAACTTTACAATGGTTATCTCCACACAAATCATGACCTCCTTTTTTTTTATAAAAAAAAAAAAAAAATCATAACCCCCTATTTTGTTATTACACAACATACACTTTTTGTTATAGTCTTGTAACACAAAGAAGTACTCCAATGGTGATGACATCTTTCAAGTTCTTCATCTTCGCTTTATCCATTGCAATGTCCATCTTGAGCATTGATGTTAGCTTTACAACTTGCCATATTTTGCAATCTTCTCAATCCACTACTCAAACCTTGCCAATCATACTTACGTTGTCTAAGCCAACACTGCCAACTTTGCTTTCATTGCTAACGTTGCCAAAGCCAACATTGTCACCTTTGCCTTCATTGCTGACATTGCCAAAGCTAACATTTCCACCTTTGCCTCAGTTGCCAAAGCCAACACTACCACCTTTGCTTTCATTGCCAAAACCCACATTTTCTTCTATCCCAAAGTTGAGAAAAGGGTTTTGAAAATAATTGTGTTCCTACAATTGCCTTCTACAGTCATGCATATTGATAGATTTGGTGTAAAAGTTAAACGACATTTTCTCTTTACACATATCGGACAAGACATGACATGTAAGCTTATTGTTGAGTTTGTTAATGATACTTGATGCCCCATCGTTATTGTCAATTGTTAATACTAACATTTGTACCAAGAATTTACCTAAAAAAAGAGAAATGAATGCACCCATCATTTGCAAGTAATAGTAAGATTTCCAACTGATTTTTCATTATTTGTATGTATACAAAAGTAAAACAACATTCACGTTTCACTTTTCCGAATCTCAAAAAAGCAGATGATGATCCCAAACCAGAAACTCCTTTATTTGCAAACATGAGGCAGTCTTGGCAAGCCATAAAACAAAATGAAACCCACAACTTTAACTCCTTATAGTCACGAATGCAAAAACACACACACACACAAGGTTTAGTCGTAGGCATCAGGGTGTGCCAAGAGGTAGGCCTCAATAGCCTTGAAAAGTCCTGCAGCCTTTTCTTTTCCAGCCTTAACTTGCTCTTCCTTGATCTCATGCTCACCCTTTGTGCGGTATTTGCTGGCGCTCTTCAAGACGGATCCTCCATCAGGGCTTGCCACAATCTTGATCTCGTATGAGATTTTCTCGAGTACTTCACTCAAAGCATCTCCCTCAATCACACTGTAACCATATGTGAAATTTGCACATACTTGAATTGACTGCCTGAAAAAATATAGTAAAAATACTTGTTACTTATCTCTTCCCTGGGATTCAAATCCAGGTTACCATTTATAAGAGAATCAAATAATGCCATTGAATCACAAAACTCTTAAAGAATAGAATTTTTATTTTTAAGAATGAAAGATGATAGTAATGGCATTTTTCCCCTTCTAAAAAACAAGATAAGTACTTTTAAATTGCTAAACAAATTAATGATGCGTTGGAGATGAGAATAGAAACGAATTACCTTCGCCAAAGGTTATCTTCTTGATGGTACCGGGGCCTCCATTTCCTTCAATGATTTCAGCACTCTTAATGGCATGAGGTGCAACCTTTGGGATGAGATTGTCAGCATCAAGGACAAAAGCCTTGAATAGCTTGGCTGGTGGGATAGCAGAGGTGGTCTCAGTCTCGTATGTGAAAACACCCATGATGACCTTGAGAGTTTGAAACTGGAAAGTGATGAAATGAAGATTGAAAGGAGGCCAGGTTGATTGAACTTGGGAGTTTTTGAGTTGGCAAGAAGTGAGTACTAGAGGGTGGTATTTATAGCCTAAATGAATTCAAGATCAAAGAATTCTCTTAATTTCTTATCTTTTATTTTTTGGACGTCCTCATTATGACAAGGGTGATAATTTTCTAAGAAAAGCATTTATAATTTAGTCAAGGAAAGCACATTTGCAAATTGGTCTAATAAAATACACCCCATTTGATTCCAAATGCCGTCTTGACCACATTTTATTTCCGAGATATGTAACAGAAAGTCTCTAAAGACATGTGAAGGGAACAAACTTATGGATCTTGAGAGCTCACAGTAACAAGATAAAAAAACAAGGTGAAGGAACCTAAGTAGCATTTGGATTTTTAGAACTTCATATTAGTGCTTTCTGCCTTTTGGAATATAATTTGTAGATTCATGATCAAATTACAAATCATTCATTTAGTGTTACTTTAGATAGAAAGATAGATGGATGTGTAAAGTTGTGATTTACAACTAATTTGTGTTGGCTTTAATTCCGTGCCAAATTTGATTGTAATTCTGTTCAATCTTATGTACCCTGTATGTTATGTGGGATTTCTTTGTATGGGTTGTGTGTGAGAGAGAGTGTGAAGACTCAAGATTCATTGAAGATCAAAGGAGTTTTCGCGGGTAGCTCGCGAGAAGCCTTCCTGCGAATTGAAGCATGTGCTCAGCACATGACTGGAATGCGAAGAGTCATGATATATAGATGGTGACAACTGGTTTTTGCGAGTGTTTCGTGGGTAAGGCCTTCCCGCGAGATACTTGCAAAACATTCTGTTTTGTCAATTTGTCATATCTGATACACCAGCTCTCTATTCACACTATATATACCCACATTACCCACATATTGAAAGGAGTGCTTTTCAGAGAGAAAACCCTAGCCATTACCTTGAGAGTGAGAGATTGTCATACCCACAATTCTCTATACAATCCATTGTGGTTTTCCTCAACTCCTACGTCTCTATATCCAAATCCTTGAGAGGTTGATAGTCCAAACACTTACCACACCCATCCTGAGTGTAAAGTGAGATTTTGGTGCTGTTGGGAAGCATTGGAAGAAGCCATTTGTTTGGTGGATGCAATTGGGCTAAATTACGTGATCTAGAGAGCTAGAGAAGACAAGGCTTCGTCAAGTTAGTTGGTAGCAGGAGCTTGGAGGGCTTAAGTACATGGGGTAGACTAGGCTTGGAGGGTCTTTTATTATTCGTGTACTCCAACTCATTCTTTAGTGGATCAATTTATCGCTTGAAGGGCGGCGGAGAGGTTTTTCGCCGAGTTCTTCGGTTTCCTCTTCGATAACACATTGGCGTGTTATCTTGTGTTTGCATTCTTTTTCTCTACTCTTTTAGCTTTCATTTTACTGCTGTGATTTGATGAATATGGCTTAGAGTAGTTAAATTGTTTGTTTGCTCGCATTTACTCTATCCCGCACTTAGTTTAAGTTAGAGTAAAATCAACTGAGCTGTAATTTTAATTTGGAGATCTAAACAGCTCTTGTGTTTTCGCACAAATTCGAGCTTTCAAGATGAAACAAGCCACAAGGTAAGATCATCGAAATACTTTTGGCCAGCTACATGTTGCAGCATCTCAAAGCAGAGGAATGGTCAAAGTATATTGACATCTCAGTAATCATGGCAAAATTTTTGCAAGAATGATCAGACTTGGAAGAGAATCCATAAATGAGGGTGTAGATGAATCATTATTCATGAATCTATTTATATTTTTTATTTTTTGGAGCTAAGAATATACTCTTAAAATAAATGAGCTGGATTATACGCGTGATATTGGTGAGAATTCGTTTTATTATTAAAATTTTTTTATTGAACAATAAATATTCTGTTGTGTCATTTAGAATTTTAATTGATTTGACTCTAAATATACTTTTAAAATTGTAAGATTTAATCTGAACATTAAATTTATCTATTTAAAATGTAGTGTATCAATTTTTAAAAGTTAATTAAATGCTAATAATTAATTTAAAATAGGATTTTTTTTTGAGAGAGAGTTTCAATCTATGGCGTCCACTCCAGATAATAGCTCTTTATCATCAGATTAAGACACCAATCAGTTTTTGGTGTAGGCGGAGATTAAATCTCAAATTTCTTATACAACTATCAGAGATTTTACCAGTTGAGCTAATTGGAACCCACTAAGATGAATTAGAAATTTCTTCAAAAAGATGAATGTTGTGTCGGAAATTGTAAACAACATACCTTAGAAAGTAAGCAATATCTAGAATGCACAGCATTGAGGTTTTTCAAAGTCAGACCCTCCTAAGAACGACTTGAAGCTTGACTTTCATTCAGCAATATATGGCTGGCATCGGTCAGCATTGGCCATCCTTATCCTATTGTTTTCACAATAGTATTTTTTGACAATTGAAATTTTAGCCAATATGATAATGAAACCATTCCCATAAAATGGCTTAAATTGACCAAGTATAAAGAAATCTTCCATTTTCACTGTTGATAGACTTATTTTTGTGAAGGTAAGAAACTTTTTTTTGGGACTTGGAAGTAACATAAAAGGATTGAAATAGAATTATTTTATAACAATATTACTATTGTACTTTTTTTTTAAAAATTTAGTTTTTCATTTTTTAGATTTAAATAAATGGTTAATGTTAATGCAAGAAAAATCAATAAGCTGATTGTCCAAATGTGAGTTCTGGAAGACCTGCAAGAAAAATTACTCATGGAGTGTACTAGTGTGGTGTTTGCCAATGACCTTCCGATACTTAAGTTAGAACTTCAAAGAGATCTTTTACAACT